>OMMV01233368.1:0-10410 GCA_900302635.1 Chatrabus melanurus | reverse complement strand
GCTTGCCTGCGCTGGCTTACCTCCACTCCCCCCACTCCCCTCCCCTGTTGCAAGTCATGTGTTTTTCATGTTGTGAAGTGTATCGAGTATGTGCTTATGTTGCTGAGGTGTTTTTTTTTTCTCCTGTTCCCACACTGTACTCCCCAAGGAGAATAGTGCGGGGGTTGCCTTTTTTTTCTCCTCCCCTCCCCTCATGTTATGCTGTATTTCTTTCTTTCATCCCTGTCTTCCTGTCCTGTCCACCCCCTTTTGTCATATTGTCTGTATGTTTGTGTATATGTACGGACGGGTTGATGGCTTAATTTCGCTGGTACTTGTGACTAAGTGACAATAAAGGCTATTCATCATCATTCATCATCATTTTCCGCTGTTTGAAAACGAACTCCAGAGTGGAATAAAAGGAAAACCGCAGAGTCGTTTCTGTGTGTGGACAGTGAATCCATGTATATTGGGAAATGTTGCAGTAACATTAACTGCCAGCGGGAGGAAGCAGCAGTATGTCCTGTTGCTGTGAAAGTGTCTGTGAAGCATAGAAGAAGAGCGCACATTGACGGAGTGTGTTTGACATGGTTGTCGACTGTAATAGCATATTTAGCGCTAAACATCGTGCTGTATAATCTACAAGTGGCATATCTACGGACCACAGAAAGCACGGTGCTTCTTTCGAGCGCACCGGGTCCCGTGTGCGCCGCTATCAGCCTCCTGCCACACGATGGCAGGAGGCCATAATAAGGTTTGTAATAAGGCAAACCGTTTGTAAATCCGTCAATGTTTTGGCGAGTTAAGAGTATTTTTGTTTAAGCTGATCACTCACCTTCCAACTGCTACCATAGAGCGCGCCAGAATGGTTGTCTGAGGTAAGATGGCCGCCGTTGAGCTACGCTGGCGAATCCCGCTTGCGCCATCTAGTCTTTCTTATATATATCTATGGATACAGCCACGTACCGTATTACTTTCAAGCCGGCGCGCCCAATGAAAATGCAGCCGTGTGAACTAGGCCTTAGTTTTTGCAGGGAAATTGAATAAAGGCGAGCTGTACGTCTTTATTTACAGCGTTGATATTGTTTGTAATTTTCATGTTCGTTGGAGAGATGTCACCATTATTTGTCATTATTACAAAATTGTTGAAAAGAATGATAGAATCTGGATCTGGATCCAGGTGATCTCCATGGGGGACTGGGTCATGATGTCACCCTACATGTGAAAGCTGATAGAGGCTGTGCGATGTTAAAGACCTGACTTCTCATCCAGTAGTGATTATTATATTTTTAAGGAATGAATATATCAAAAGCACACTGATTCCAGCCATCGTTTTTGTCAGAGTGAATGGAATTATTCTAATGTTTGGCATGTTAGTGTGCATGTAAGATTCATACATTCATTTTCTAAACCCGCTTATTCCAATTAAGGGTCATGGGGGGGCTGTAGCCTATCCCAGTGGTCATTGGGCGAGAGGCGGAGTACACTCTGGACAGGCCGCGAGTCCATCGCAGGGCCACATATAGACAGACAAACACAGCCACACTCTCATGCACACCTACAGTCAATTTAGAGTCACCAATTCAGCTAATGTGCATGTCTTTGGAAGCCGGAGCACCCGGAGGAAACCCACGCAAACACGGGAAGAACATGCAAACTCCACACAGAAAGGACCAGGTCGGAAGCAAACCTGGGACCTTCTCGCTGTGAGGCTAACCACTTTGTTATATTCTATACTACTGAAGGAAGGAACCACGTTTCTCTCTACCGCTATATGTTCCGCCATGTGAACACCAACGGTTCCATAATTGCACAGACTGATAGTTGACATACATGTGATGTGTCGGAGGACATTTTTAGCCGTGATTAACAACCCACTAATTACTTAATTGCATATTTTTTTCCCCATTCTAAAAGTGGCTGCCACCATCTTGGATTAAAGTCATTAGACATCCCTCACCTCTCCGCAATGATCATGACATCCATCAATTTCCACCATAAAATCAGGGCATCCACGCTCCATTCGTCAACAGACAGCTTCAAAAGACTCCATCAACTATTCCCGTACTTATGGCGTTCTTTCACACCGAGGAAGGCATGATTTCAGATGTTTACCTGCTGGGGCATAGTTTTGCATCTTGACTCACTGATCATCTTAAAGGCCTACATGTTGTCCATCCCAGGGACGTATCACATGAGCGCAAATATCAAACTTGGCAAGTTTTTCTGAATTTTCTTAATCTCATGACATTGTGATTTGCTAAAACAGTTTATCCCATTTTTTGAATATTCTGATTTTGCTCTGACCGCTGGGATAGGCTCCGGACTGAAAAGGAATGATTTTGCTTGCAGTATCGATTATTGGTGAGGTTATTTTCTGATCAAATTGACTTTCTCATGTAACAGGGTGACTTTTAGTTCAGAATGTTATAAATGTAATCTTTCAACACAAACTTTCTTCTCTAACAAGCGACTTTTTCCATATTCTGATGTTATTCTTATATTTACTCTTCTATCTATGACTTTTTCTTGAAAATATTACAACATTCCAATGACTACTATTTTTTCTGAAATGAATACTTTAGGTCGGGTGACATTACTACTTTATTCTGAAAATAGTTTACATTTTTCCCATAATATTACAAATGCATTCTTCTAGCATGATATTTTTCATCTTATTTAACTATAAAAGTATTTCCCCCCGTAATCATTCATATTATTCTTGTAAGTTTTTTTCTCAAAATATATTAATATGTTTTCATCACTTTGTATAGACTTTGTCTTTTTCCCATATATTTGCAATCATGGTTCAACTTAATGTTGTGCCATTCATGCTACAAGATTTTTTCCCTACAATAATATTAGTGCTTTACGTTACAACTTTATTCTCAAAGTATTGTTTTCCATAATTTGCTGGCTTAGTTTTCAAAAACTATTCAAAATTTAAAATTATAAAATGAGATTTTGCTCAAACTAGCACAACCTACATTTTTCAATTACATTTTTTGCGCTTTGTTTATATTTATTCTTGAAATTTAAGATTTTTTTTTTTTTTAAACCCAAGTCTTTTGAACTGTATCCAGATCTCATAAGTGGTTTCCACGTCTGCGCTGGTTTGTTCACGGCTGATGGCGAGGTACGTAACTCACACAGTTTATCATCAACATGTTAACTTTATTGGAATTTGAAATACAATGAAGAGATGATTCAAGAAGCTATATAAGTTATCAGTGACAAGTTGACAACAGACCTAACAGACACTCCATTGAGAACAAAAATAACAAACACATCGTGAACGTGGGACACGCGCCCTCTCCTGATTGGAACACAGAAGGTTCTCAGTTCAAAGCCCGACGTCAGCTCGGGTCTGGAGAATATACACCGGTGTCTGTCTTCAGTGAAAGAAAACATTTTTTTTTCTTTTGTCAATCAGGATACAACATATCACATTCTGAAACAACAGAAGAAAGATCTGCCTTCGCTTGTGTTGAACAGGAATTTAAAAACTGACTGATTGTTATTGACACGTGATCAATCTGCATTTTCTTCCAACAAAAAAAGAGCATCGAGAGGTGCTGATATTTTATGACAAAATGTACAGTAAAGTCCAAGAAATATTACCTCTGTTACAAAGATTACAGTACTATTGACAGCAAAAAGTCTTCATTTGAAAGTGAAATGTTTGATAATTATGATTGAAAATTATTTCGGCTTTGCGTGAGTCAGCCCGAGTATTTCTTCAGCACAATATAGGATTTGTTAAATATCATAATTCCAGGACGAACATTTACATGCCTGCATGCTTTCTCACCAAAATGGCAGCTAGAGGAAAGAATGATGGCTCAGAAAGAGAACAAAACCAAAGTGTAGGTTTATATAACTGTTGGTATTGTTTGCCTAATAGCTCTACTGCATACACAATACCTCTTAGCGTTATATACACATACCTTATCAGTCCACTGGCTTCAGGTGGAGTGACTTTTCCTGTCGTTATCATCACATCTTGTATGTACAACAATGGTAAAAAGGAAACTTGATTGTATTCTCATCTAATTTAGAAAACATGAAAGTCAAACATCAGTCTTCTTTTTTGATGAACACGTGGATTGATTCACTTTTTTTTTTTTTTTTTTGAAATCATCTCCACAAAAATTCAATTTGAAATACAAAAATGAAACTTCAGTCGAATTTCTTTTTCGAAGCTTTCTGGCTGGCTGAGATACAGTATAAAAATCTTCAGTGCTGTGTGTTGATGAGTTATTACCAACAGTGTACCACGGGTACATTTGACTGTGCTCAATATATTTGTTTATCCATCACGGTGGCCAACCCATTGTGTCCAAACCAGTTTTTAATCAAACCATTGAACGTTAGCCTCTGCGAGAAATAAGACGCTTATTCAACATTCACACAAAACCCGGTCCAGCATTTGGGTCAACACAGCCTTTCCACTCAACTCTGACAAGCAGCTCGACTTCTTTCCACAATTAAATCAGCCTGGTTATGGGCTCGTGACAATCTTCATGTGTTTCTTTTCTTTCTTTTTATATATGTTTTGAATTTTTTTCGACGTTTTTCTTTTTAAATTCCCTCCAGCTCTTCACGGCCTCATCAGTACATCACCGTGGTTTTCAGGAAAAGTCTTCCATCTGCAACAGAAGACACACAAGAAGCCAGAATTAGCCAAAAGCTGACATCTCGGTGACGGATTATGCAGGATGTGATTGTTGATGAAACATAACTTTCAGAAGATTCAACATGTTGACCTCCAGTCTTTGGTTTTCAGCAGCGCTGCTATGGAATTATAAACTGACAAAAAGACAAAAGTACAATTACATTTTACAGTCTACTCTCATCTGTAATCATAATCTCACATTAACACTTTAAATGAGACGACACACTCAATGATATGATGCAAATGTCAGGTCCGCATGCATTCCCTTTATCGGATTTCAGTTTCTGAAATAACCTATTTTATCCATTTTGTTGATGAATTTAATAAATGAAGTAGAATTTTGTGGTTTTCTTTTCACTGTTCTGAATAGTTCATCAAATGTAAAAATTCAATATCTTAATTTGTTAGTATGGCCGAAGCAGATGGTCACTCTACTGAGTCTGGTCTGCTTGAGGTTTCTTCCTATAATCACGAAACACCTGAGGGAGTTTTCCTTACCACTTTTGCCAATGTGCTTTCTCACAGGGTGGGTAAGGTTAGTCGTGCGGTGTCTTGGGGCGACTTATGTTATGATTTGGTGCTGTATAAGCAAATTGAATTGAATATCCACAGCACAAAACGTAAAAACCAGACTATTTTCTCATTGACATAAAATTTGGAATGGCTGTGCACCTTCTTATCGTATGCAACTTCTCATCCCTTATGTATCATCCGGTGTTTTCCAGTCTCGGTAAGCAGGAAAAGAAGTCCAGCAGGATGTTGAGCCTTTGCATATCATGCTCTGACCTTGTTGAATAATCTGCCTGTGGATGTTAGAAAGTCCAGGTTTGTAGAATCTTATCTGTTTTATACTGTTTAGAGATATAATGTTGTTTTAAATCATTATAAATTAATTTGTTGACTACATGGCATTTGGTTTGCTATTTTTTTTCAGCCTGTTCTTGTGATTGTTGCATTTTTTAAATTCTTTTTGACTTTTGTGGTTTTGTTTTGATGGGTACAGCACTTTGACATTTTTGACCTGAAGGTGCTTCATAATGAATACTATTGACTAATAATAATAATAATAATAATAATAATGATGATGATGATGATTATTTTTATACATATAAAGATAATTTTATGACAACTGCCTACTTCTGGGTGTTTGGAGATTCAACTATTATCAGACTGCCAATAGTGGGCTGATTACACAAATTAAGAATGTTGCTGATATTTTGTGATTTATTGACAATTAATTGATTGATGATTTACTCTGCAGTACAAAACACACTTGGATGTACTCTGCAGTACAAAACACACTTGGATGAATTGGTGGAATTACACTGCTCTGCAAAAAAAAGGCTTATTGTCAGAAACAGATCCATTCATTCATGCCTTTTTTAATCATGATCAAAAAGTCCACAAATATTTGTTTTTTTTAATTGTGAAATATTCCCAAAATAAAACCATTTTTAAAAACAGATTCTTAGTTTCATGAACAGAAATCTAAAGAATGGAAGGTAGACAGACTACCGATAATGACCAACTTTCATTTAAAAATGGCAAAATGGAAAAAGAGGCAATTTCCAGATTTGCCTTTGAAATCATAAAATGGAAAAAAAAAGGGTTTTGTTTTCTGTTTTTCAATTTTGAATAGGCAAATGAAAAATTTGACATTTTTCATTTTGGAAAAAGAAAAATGAGCCATTTATTCTAATTTCATTTTATAACCCACAAATGGAAAGTAAGAACAAAACATTTTCTGATTTTCCTTTTTTTATGAAAAGCAAGTCAGTTACATGGCTGAAAACTGTTTGCTTCACTTTTGTATTACTTTTATTTTGCTCCAAAAATTCGACAATAATAAAATTGTTTTGTGTCTGAATTAAATATCAGTCCAATTCAACTCCCAGGTTTAAAAAAAAACTGTTGAGTAAACAAATACTTCTGTATTCCAGAATGTAAATCGGTTGGCCATCATGTATGTGTCATATATGTGTCATATATCCACATATGTCCACATTTACTCAAAATAAAGGAAAAGAGAATTATCGAGGTTAAACACGATACATCAGGCTTCATGGTACGATTATTTCAATACATGATGTTAATATAAAATATTTTAAACAACATCTGAATTTGTGGAATCAACACTTTACACAACACGAAATATTTTCTATTAGTGAGACCAATGAACATACTTTCTCATTCAGAGACATCTAATATAAAGTCAGACATCTGCAGAATAAACCAATAAAACTGGTTGTTCCCACTGTGGGTCGCTGTTTTATTTGTCTGCTTCTCAGCTCACAAGATAAACTGACACTGGAACCATATTTCTACATGGAGTATTTGTACAATACTGCCCCTTGTGGTGAAAAAGGTACCCACTAAATGAATATGCGGAACAGGAACTACATGGTTCCTGCCTTCTGCTCTGTGCTTTAAGCAACATGAACGTTTTGTACATTTAATGTATGTAACTTCAACAACGCTTTGTCTATTGCAGCCGTTCCCAAACTTAAGAACACAGCGACCCACCTTGAAATCTGAATATCTTCTGTGGCCCTCCCAAACCTTTAATTACAATTTTTTACAAAGAATAACATGTAATTTAAATCCCATGACTTTTATTACTTCACATTACATTTTAAAAATAATAATAAATATTTTGGGTAATTTTAAACTTTATTCTAAAACTAAACATCAAAAACCTTTTTATTTATTTGCAATGACCTCTCAAAGCCCACCCGTGGTACCTTCACGGCCCACCCTTTGGGAATCACTGGTCTATCAAATTCACTGAGATTAAGATTTTTTTCCCCCATTTTTTGTAATATCTTGTGTTTCATTTCAACTGGAGGCAGCCGAAAAACAAACAACTTGGTTTTCATTTTCTATGAGTATTTTGTTTCGTGATGGATGGAGCTGAATGCAAGAAGACTTTTTTTCATTTTGATGAAACAGCTCCGACACAGAAGATGCTGCACCTCCTCAACGGTTTTGCGTTTTCTGTGAACTGAAGCTGTTATTCTCAGGCCGATGTTTGCCCGTGCTGCTGGCCTCGAACCATCAGCGACTGCTCAGACTCAGTAATTTCTGCACCATCATAAAATACCAAAACCAGGGGGAGGGGCTAAAAAAATGGTCCAGGAAATCTCACGATGCCTGGAGATGAAAAGACAGAAAGCTTCCTGTGGTGTGAAATTATGTAATAAATGACAACTTAGTATTTTAACACTTGACTCATTGGCTTCACCAAACGTTTTGCGTGTTAAAATGAACATTTTGTATCATACCTACTTAACAAGCAGCGGTGGCTGAGGTGGCCACCAGACTTTGGCTACGTTACTAAAAGAAACTGATGAAGCTAATTTCAGGACACATGTAAGTTCAACCACACCTGCTCCTAATTTCCATCATCCATCCAGCTTCCACCAAACATCCAGGAGGTGGCAGTGTTCAGGAGGTGGCGATATTACAAAAAAAAAAAAAAATTGCTTTTTGGATTGATCTGGCATATCAATGTTCACTAATTCTTAATGAGTTTATCCTCATTATATGCCCTTAATTAGTAATTAATTAATAATTGGCTAATTAAGTCTAATTTAATTTATATTTTTTATTTTATTATATATTGCTTATTTTTTCATTTAAATTTTTTTATTTTAATCTAAATTTTTAATTTAACCAGTGTAATTATTTAATTACTTAATCAATTAGTTAAATAAATTGTTGGAGCTTCCTAGAGTGAGTATAGTTTTACTTTAGCACTTAGGATCATATTTTACTACATTATTCAAGCTGTATGATTACACAGTTGCATACATGTTTTATTACATTGTAAAGGTAACTGTGCACTCAGAGCATCAGAATTGTCTGCCACATGTGCTTTAGACGTCTCTGCTGATACGCTCGTTTGAACATGACGCTGCACTCGCGATACAAAGTGGCATTTCCTGCGCTGAAATAGTGCTTATTGAAAACGGCTCCGTTATCTCCCAACACCCGCCGCCCTAACGAGCTTTGTCCATTTGCAGCGAACACTCTTGTCTGAGTGTTCGCCTGAGCGAGCAGCGCTGCTCCGACACTGAGCTGGTAAAAGCATCTGTTAGGCCTGGCGCAGGAGCGTGTTTGACGTTTATTACCTTCACATTTCCTCTGCTGCAGGACGCTACGTTAATGCCTTTAAGAAGCACACCTCTCTGTGGCGGCGAACCTAAATAATTCAGTGTTAACAAGAAACGCAGACAAAGACATTTAGCAAGGCCAAGTTGTCGGACATGACACAAGCTGCACAGGACATCGCCAAAGATGTTTGACTCCTGTTCTGCAGAGATGAAAGATACGCTCGCTTAAAGCCTCCTACCGGGCGTTCAGCTCAGACGGACAAAACGCTTTGGAAGAATCTTTCCTTATATAAAATCAGACTTCTTATTTTAAGGCTCAAAACTGAAGCATGCTACTATTGCCAATATTAAGAACTTTTTTGAAAAACATTCCATTCTTGTAATGCTATAAAAAAAAGTATTTCCTGGCTCCTCCCCCTTTACAGGTACTTCTTTGCAGTTGATTTTTGCAAAGACTTTGACTCGGTTGCCCGGGCTGCTCTCTGGAGCATCCTGAAAATTTGTGGGATCCCAGACAAGTTGCTGGACATCATAGTCAGCCGATACACATGCACTGTGAGTGTTGTACGGAGTGGCGGCAGAAACTCTGGATTTTTCCCTGTAAAGACAGGCATCAGGGATGTGTTCTGGCTCCTACGCTCTTCACTGCTTGCAGGGACTGGATGTTGTGGAGACCAACCGCTTGGGTGCCTTTGTTGGCGAGAAAAGGTTTACTGACCTTGACTTAGCGGACGATGCTGTGATCTTTGCGGAATCAATGGATACCCTGATTGCAGCACTTGAGAAGCTGAGTGAGGAAATCTGAGCTTCTGGATTTGCGATCGTCCTGGATCAAGACTAAGATCCAGGCTTAGAATGACTTCCTGGACTCGGCCATCAGAAGTATATCTGTGTGTGGCAAAAGTCTTGAACTTGTGGAGACATTCAATTATCTAGACAGTAACATTCATGTCTCTGGATCCTCGACCTTTGAGATTGAGAAACACGTGGGAAGAGCTTATGGAGTCATGAGGTCACTAGACAGAAGTGTCTGGCGATGCCCATATCTGCAGGAGAACGAACGTTCAAATCCTTAGGGTCCTGGTGCTGTCTGCCTTACTTGGACGCTAAAGGCGCAATCTGACCTAGACATTTGGGTCAACGAAGACGAACGTATTTGCAAACGTTGGTGTGCGCTGGGCCTCCGCTGGACTTCCTCTAGCCGCCGCTGGCCTCTGCCGGTCTAACGGCAGCAGCCAGTGGAGGCCCAGCAGAGGCCAGCGGACACAGACGTTTGCAAATACGTTCGTCCACGTTGGCCCAAACGTCATAGTCTGACTGCGCCTTAAGGGAGCGTCAGCTTCGACATTTTGTCCATGTGGTGCGTTTGTATGCATGATCCAGCACATAGGTGCCTGAGTATTGAGGACCCCAGTGGCTGGAGAAGGCCAAGGGGACGCCCACGCTTCACCTGGCTGCAGCAGATAGATGGTTATTTTAGAGATGTGGGGATGGACCGGTTGTCCGCCTGGATGGTTGCCATCCAGATCCCAGGGCGGTTCCGTGGTGTCGTGGATGCGGCAAAGCACAGCATCAGCACATGCTCCCAGACTTGACTTGCACGAATTAAAAATATTCATTATTTGTTTTATTTGATACCTAAAC
>OMMV01233282.1:0-21707 GCA_900302635.1 Chatrabus melanurus | reverse complement strand
GAAGAAGCCTTTTTTTTTTTTTTTTTAGTTAGATGTCATAAAATAATGAAAATGTGTAAAAGCTCAAGGGGGGCACAAATTTTTTCACATCACTGTAAATAAAACTGGCTGTAAAAGTGATTATTGTACTTAGGTGCTGTGTATATAAATGGCTGTAATTCCTAAATGGTTAATGTGATATTTTTGTTTTTGTTTCACTTTAACTCCATTGTGTTGGTGTACAGAGGTAAAATTACAAAAAATACAATAAAAAAAAATCACTGTCCAAATGTCCTTATGGACTTGGCGGTAGTTAAGCATGGTTTTTCCACAGTGAATAAAAATTTAAGTTGTGTTACGATCAGGACTTGAATCGAACCCAAAATGCAGACAGACTCAGACAACAGGGTCAAGTAAGAGTGATAATAAATGTTTATTGGAAATAAACAGAAATAACAAGACTAAAACAGGAGTCCAGGAGTGAATGTCAAAACAATGATCAAATCGTGAGTGAAGTCAAAATAAAGGGATCAAGGTCAAAGGAGGACGTGAACAAAGTACTTAACCCGGGAGGGACCAGTGAGCGTCAGGAGGGGAGTCCAGGTCGGGTGGAACACGAGGAGGAACCAGGGTCAGGCACAGGGAGGAGTCCAGGAGGAGTGAATTCAGGTGCACAGTGAGAGACACACCCACAAGAACACAGAGACATGTCTCAGACACTGTGAACACAAACTGAGTGCAGAACAAAAGACAAAATAACAAGAGGAAAACTGAAAAATAACTAATGCAAAAACAACTGAAACATGGCTGAGAAAACTAGAGAACTCAGAACTGGAGAAAGCATAAAATAATATCAGGTGATCAAAATCTAAACACTGAACACAGAGGTCACAGGACAAATGACAGGACGCAACAAGTTGAACTTAATGAATATTGGACAGCTTACTGTAACCGGAAAAATGTATGGCCAGTCTAATATGCGGTTGCTGATGTTGTATACAAAGTATAGACAACTAGATTAAATCAATTATCAGTTATCATTACAAATATCTGCCTCGGGGTTCAAATACTGCACCTATAGAGTCCTCTTTAACTCTGCTGCACTGTGAGCTTTGTGTTCTTGTTTCATAGAGGCTGCATGTCTCGCCACATTGTAAATGCCACAGCAGATGCTTAGTAATGCTTAAAGCTACAGTATGTAGGATTTTGGGATATTTATTATCAGAAATGGAATATAGCATTCATAACCATCTGTTTATTAGTGTGTAATTACCTGAAAGAACAAATTGATGTGTTTTCATAAGCTTAGAATGAGCCCTTAATATCTCCATGGGAGGGGGCACCCTCATGGAGGTTGCCATGTTGCACCACCATGTTGATACAGTAGCCCAAAAGGGACATGCTTGCTCCGCCTTTTGCATTTTGCAGCGTGGCTGGAAGACTAAAGAAACAAGAAGAGGAATCAGTGGCTGCTCCCCTATGTACTGTCTGCTGGTTGCTACTGCAGGTTAACAAGTTTGAGAACCCTCATTCTTGTGAAATGGAGGATCACACATATTGCTTATCACAAGAGAAGGCAAGGAAGCATGAAACCCCATCGCCAAAGAAGCAAAAATGTGAAGGGAAACAAAATCATGACCAGTGACGGCATAATGCAATCTGCAACCTCACCAATAGATGGCACTAATGCCTACACACTGTAGCTTTAAGAGTTTGAGCGACAGAAAACAACATGGCTGCAATTTTCTGTCCCCTGTAATTCCATGTTATTTTCATCAACCTCACCTCCATTTGATTCAGCATCTGGTGAGATGTTCTGTTGTTCACCGAGGTGGTTGTAAGAAGAAACCTTTTGATTTGGTTGATCCTGTGACCATTTCTTTATTGCTACAGTCATTCCCAAAATTAGCATATTGGGAGAGCTGGATGCAAAGTGGCAGTCGATTTTTTTCCCAGTGGTCATCTGTGGTACTGCAGAAAAAACATTATTAGCGCAAATATGCCCACCAAAATACCATAGTTTACAATAAAAATATCTTAAAATTCTCCTGGTTCTGCCCCAATATCTAATGATATGTAGGATATGTAATCCCATCAGTGGGTTCATGGTCTATGACTGGCCATGCTCCCAGGTGGTTCTTCGGGGAAACCTCCAAACAGAGAGTTACAAGAGGAATTCTAAAATATCTGAGCTGCTAAAACTGGCTTCTTTCATTGTGAAGGAGCAGTAGTACTACTCTGACCATCTTAAAGATGTCAGAGCTCGTCACCCAGTCTCTGAGGGTGACCTCATCCTACCTGTGAAGTAAACTCATTTCGACCTCTTGTATCCATGATCTCATTCTTTCAGTCACTATCCAGAGTTCATGACCTGAGGTGAGGGTTGGAATGTAAATCAGTTGCTAATTTGTCTTCTGGCACCAGCTTCACAGTTCAAACCAATGCCTGCATTACTGTTAATGCTGCTCCGAAGCGCATGTTGATCTCATGTTTCATTTTCTCCTCACTCGTGACCGCTAGTTACTTAAACACCTTCACTTGGAGCAACATCTTGCCCCCAATCCGGAAGGAGCAGTTCACTGTTTTGCAGTACCATGTTCCTTGATTTGGAGGTGCTGATTTTTATACAGACTATTGCACTGCTGCAAATTGTGCCTTTGCTGCATCATGTGAGTCTAGATCTGATTTTAATAGTTTTCATTTCAGAGCAAACGGAACTTTTTAACCAAAAGTTATGAAAATCTCTTTTGGAAAAGCCTAGGTCTGTACCCTGTACAAAGGTAAGTGGATGGATGGATAGATAGATAGATAGATAGATAGATAGATAGATAGATAGATAGATAGATAGATAGATAGATAGATAGATAGATAGATAGAAGTCCTTCCCCTCCAAATAATTAACACGATAACTCAAAAACAAGAAATGCTATCATCATGTAACTCACCACATTAAAAAGGCATATAATGATGACAAACCCATTAATAGTTGGTGAACTTTGATGCACCAGACCAATCCAAAAAGCAACTTTGTTTTGCCAGTGTAACATCCCATAGACTTGTCCCCCAACTGCTGGATGGTTAGTGGATGCTGGATTGATGATGGATAAGAAGCAGGTGTGGTTGTCTTTGACAGAGACAGCTCGTTTCTGCACAGAAATGCACTAAATCAGAGAAGTAAACTGTTGTTTCACAGTGTTTATGTTCTAAAACATAAACAATATGGGCATACCTCCACACCACCCAGCAGAAACGATTTTGTATGAATTTTAGCCGTGAAAGAAAAAGAGAGAGCGAAGGAAATGGTCGAGTAATGTATTCAATGCCTGATCGATTACATCCATATGCACTCATACCTCTGTTGACGAGGAAGTCTTGAATGAGTTGGGAAGTTACAGGGATAATCCTGTCTTTGCTGATTTGCATATCTGAAATATAATGATAAAACTAAAAAATATATACAACAGATTTGAAGTAATTCTGCTGATTTCACGAAATTTGATGAGATCACCTGTTCTTCATCCTGAGTTTACTTTTCTGAAATTTCATAAAAAGGAAAACTCTGAAAAAACAAGAAATGCTATCATCATGTAACTCACCACATTAAAAAGGCAATTTTCAGTGTGGGTTCAGAGTTTTCCTTTTTATGAAATTTCAGAAAAAGGAAAACTCTGAACCCACACTGAAAATAAAATAAAAAAATACATATTTTCAGACTTTATAGGGTGGCATAAAGGCAGGTAGGCAGGGTAAGGTGATTTTTATTCACTGCCAGGTTTTATAATGATTGAAAATTTAATTTGTGGAAAAGGTTATACAAGCCTTACCCCCATATCAATAAAAAATGTTTTTTTTAAATTAAACCTCAGCGGCAATTTTAACCTTACCCTAATTTCATTTGCTTTGCTGCATTCATTGATTTTACATGGAAGTACACGTGTATACACACTGACAAACAGCTGTAACACTAGCAGACTACGATATTATTTGATGTGAGTATTGAGTTGTGAAAAATTCTTGACAGGAGTAAACTACTATCAGTCATAAAATAATATGATTACTATACTGTAAATCAATCAGTACACTAACAAACTGAAGAGGAACAGCGGATTGTCACTTGCTTGGAAGTGTTATTGCCTTCTTTAAATAAACGATGTGAAAGACATTTGATATCACACCAAAGGCTGCGCGTGCAGTGTACCACCACCACGTCCCATGTGCTGTACTAGGAAAGGGCATTTGTTTTTGAAAATACACTATTTTAGAAATTCATTCATTCATTTTCTGCCGCTTATCTGGGTCCAGGTCACAGTGGCAGCAGACCAAGCGGCTCAGCCCACATTTCCCTATCCTTGGCCAAATCCTCTAACTCTGGGTGTGTGTCCTGGGTCTTCCCCGGTGCCTCCTCCCAGTTGGGCGTGCCTGGAAGACCTCCCTAGGGAGACGACCAGGGGGCATTCTCACCAGATGCCTGAACCACCTCAGTTGGCTCCTTTCAATGCAAAGAAGCAGCAAAAATTAATTTACCTGAAGTCACTGTCTTCAGTATTTCAGACACCATTCTTGGCATTTACATTTATTTCGACTGAGTGAGTAAGGGTCACACCATAAAACGGATTTGGTGACTCCACTTGACTCAGTTGTATCATCTTATTGCTTTGACTTTACATTTACATAGTAGTGCCATGCACATAAAGTTTACATTGACATGCTAGTACCATGTGTGCAAAGTTTACAATGAAATGGTAGTGTCATGTATGCAAAGTTTACATCGACATGGTAGTGCCATGCATATACATTTTACATTGCTATGTTAATGCCATGCATGTAAAGTTTACACTGAAATGATAGTGGCATGCATATAAAGTTTACATTGATATGCTCGTGCGATGCATGGACAGTTTGCACTGACATGCTAGTGCCAAGCATGTAGTTTGCATTGATATGCTCGTGCCATGCATGTAAACTTTACATTGACATGCTAGTGCTATGTATGTAAAGTTTACAATGACATAATGTAACTCACTCAAGGCAACAAGATGACTTGACTGAGTCAAGTGGACTCACCTAAATCCGCTTTCACAGTGTACATTACACAAATGCTGTGCAACATGCACACACATACATAATTCTCAGTGTGTCTTATTTATTACTTGAAATTTTGATATTGTTCACCAGTGACCAGGTGGGCAATCTATCATCTGACCAAATTGTTAATCAATTTTTATTTTAGGTGAATGTTGTTGAAACCTTGAAAACCATTTTATATTTGTTTTTGTCACACATTTATATTGTAAATTAAATGTGTAATGGTTTTGAGCGCCGCGGTGGCGCAGCGGTCTAAGCGTCAAGCTTTGGCTTGGCGCAGCTGCCCCCGAGGACCGGGGGGTTCGATTCCCGGTCTTGTCAGAAGCCGAGTATGGCCGGCGCAATGGGCGCGGCAGCAATTGGCCCCGCCGCTTTGCTTTAAGTCCTAATACGACTGCAAAGAAAGCCTAGACATATTAGGTATCGTCTTTTCTTGCAATTTAATCACACCACAAGAGAATACTTTGAATACACAATGTTAAGTGTCATCTCTTTTTTGGAAGGAGAGAAAGCACAAGAACATAATGGAGTATAATGAGATCTTAAATTAGCTTCAAGTAAACTCTTGGCTGAACGCTCTGGAGATGTTTGAAACAATGCCGCTGCCCAAAGCCTGCTTGGATGCTGTGACGGACTTTCATGTTAACATGCAGATGTTGATCATAATCTGTAAACAGATCTTCTTACACTTTTTGAAAAAAATGCAGATTGTAAGTAATTTTTAAATTCATGATTGATTGCATAAAATGATAGAAAGTTATGTTAGAAGACTGTCATATTGTTAGCTACCTAACAGTAATGCGCCCGCTCATGCTGTCTAGATTGCGGGCAAAAGTTTTAAAGTATTGTCTCAAGTTTCATTTAATGATTATTTGGTTGTTTTATTATAAGGTGTGGAGTGACACCAGTTGTGGTGATAAAAAGATGACGCAATCCAGTGCCATTCATCCAAGTCAGGCTCAGTGACCTTAAACAGGAGGGCAGCTCCTGTTTGGTGGCCAGAGGTTTGAGTATAAAAGAAACGCTCCCAGGCTTCTCAGAAGTCTTGGACTGACAGGCTGAGAGAGGTGAGATCTAATCACACTTTGCAGTGTTCAGTGATTTTAAATGTTCCATTAACCCTCACCAGTACACCTGGGGTCCAAGCGGACCCCAGCGGTATATTTTTTGATATATTTTCTGAACCGTTACACTTATTCAGCTGAAATTTTATGTAATTGTTGCCTATACAGTTGTCTTCAATTTCACTTATTTTGATCCAATTTGGTTAAATACTGTAGGTTTCATAACAATTTTTCTTATGGGGCCCGCTTGGACCCCAGTTTGATATAATGGTATCTAGTCGGACTCCATAGCAAAATTTTGAGCTTTGTGTCAATTTTTCATAACTACTGAACTGTCAGAGCAGTTTTTATTCAGGATATTTGCATCAGAGCAACTGCAGTGAGTAGCGGTAGGTATTGAATTTTTGAATTGAGAAGTCGTGCTTGAAAAAGAGAAGAAAATTCTCAAAATTCTTTCAAAATGAAATGTGATTTATTAGCCAGATACTCGATAGTCTCTTTTCAAACTAGTTGCAAAGTGATCCTATCTAGTTAAGACACAGATATCTGCAAGAATGGCCTCAATAAAAAATGTTAACAGTATTAAAAACAAGAAGTTCTGGTGAGGTCCGCATGGACCCCAGCTGTGCAGATTAGCAAGTTTCCTGACCTGTACTGATGAGGGTTAAATTGTATTTGATACTAAACAACAGTTGTTAATATTAAGAATAATTATTTTAAAATAAAAAAATTTTTAAAATTATTAATATGACAAATATGTTAAAGCTGTAAATCATTCATTCATTCATTTTCAAACCCACTTACTCCAATCAAGGGTCACGGGGGTGCTGGAGCCTATCCCAGCGGTCACTGGGCGAGAGGCGGGTACACCCTGGACAGGCCGCCAGTCCATTGCAGGGCCACATATAGACAGACAAACACAGCCACACACTCTCTCACACCCACGGTCATCATCCGTTATAATTTATATATCTTTATGATGTGCTGCTGTAAGATTGACTTGGTGAAAATTTTTAAAAAGTGTATTTACTGCACCATCACTTCATACCCTGTTATATTTAGTCAACACTGCTGATGATGTTGAATTTATTGACTTTACTCAATCACATTTTGTGATCATATAACCTGAGCACAAGATGTTATTTTCACTGCACTCTAAAACACTAAAATGTAGTTAAATATCATTCATTGAACTGCAGATGTGATCTGTGATCTTTGATGTCATTAGATGTAAAATTACTGATTATAGCTTTAATTATTTCTCTTGTTGCTTTTTCTCATCTTCTAAGTATCAACACTGCCCTGCATCACTTGCATCATAAAGGTAAGGTGCATTTGCTCATTTAACTTAAAAATACAGTTGTACCTGATTCAACAAATTGCTGAAAGTTAATTTTATGTTTTAAATAATTGTCATCAAATCTGAATGTATTTCTTTTTTCTTTTTTTCTTTTTTTTACCTCATATACAGTAGAGGGGCCATGAGTGGGGACCTGGATATGGAGTGTTTTGGCCCTGCGGCCATTTATCTCCGGAAACCTGAAAAGGAGAGAATAGAGTCTCAAAACCTCCCATTTGATGCCAAAACAGCATATTATGTGGCAGAACCCAATGAGATGTAAGTGAAGGGGAAACTAGTGAAGTGAGAAGGTGGCAAAGTCACAGTTGAAATTCAGGGTGGGAAGGTATGTTGACATAAGAGGCAGCTACTGAAATGACTGACGCTAGTCTGACACCACATTTTCTAATCACGCTGCACATTGTTGATACTTTCCATTATGCGCTGCACTCTTTGAAAGACCCTCACTGTGAAGGAGGACGACATCTTCCCCATGAATCCTCCAAAGTTCGATAAGATCGAGGACATGGCCATGATGACCCACCTCAGTGAACCTTCTGTGCTGTATAACCTCAAAGAGCGTTACGCAGCATGGATGATCTATGTGAGTCTGAGCAACACTGAACACTTAATAAATACAGGAAGACATGCAGGACTAGCAAGATTCTGTGTCCCAACAGACCTACTCGGGGTTGTTCGCTGTCACTGTGAACCTCTACAAGTGACTCCCGGTGTATGATGCAGTGGTCGTAGCAGGATACAGAGGCAAAAAGAGGATTGAAGCTCCACTCCACATCTTCTCCATCTCTGATAACGCCTATCAGTTCATGCTTCAAGGTATGAAATATTTTGTTTGCAGTTGAATGCAGTATGTTGCTATACTCAAAAATAAGCCATATATAGTGAATCCAATACTTTTGCTGAAACCTTTGAATTAAAGCTAAAAGAATACACCACAAGTACATCTTGATTGTTTCATTTTAACTATTGTGATGGGGCACAGAGACAAAATGACAAATATTGTGTCACTGTCCAAATACTTTTGGACCTGACTGTATATTTATTCTGTTTTCTTAACAGATCATGAGAATCAGTCAATCCTGATCACATAAGTCAGATCTAAAGCAAGCTGATTTGGTCTAATTACTGTCCTAGCTGACTTGCACCAACCCATGTATCGTACATTGTGTTTGATTCCAGAGGAGAATCCGGTGCAGGAGAGACTGTCAACACTAAACGTGTCATCCAGTACTTTGTGACAATCGCAGCAGCTGGAGGAAAGAAAACTGAGCCAGTTCCTGGAAAGCTGCAGGTAAATATTTCATATGTCATGTAATGCATATAAGGCATGGTATCTGAGAAAATGTTAAATGTACAATAAATACATATGTATATTTAAAGGGTCACTGGAGGACCAAATCATTGCAGCGAATCCACTGCTTGAGGCGTATGGAAATGCCAAAACCGTGAGGAATGACAACTCATCCCGATTTGTAAGTTTGCTTCTTCAAATCCTGCAAATAGGATCGACATTAAAGTTATCCAACAGTCCTATAACTTTAATCTGTGTTTATGTTTACTCCTTATGCTGCATTCACATGTTGACGGTGTACGGCAGATGGTGTGTTCCATTGTTTTTGATGAGAGGATGATGGAAAAGCAGTAGCGCACGCCATGATGGGTCCATGCTATTGAAAGAGAAAAAATTTCAACTTATTCCACTTTCCACATTTGCAAGGACAAACCGCATGTTGATTTACCTGAACAATGGTGAAGGACTTGGACCTTGGAGAACAAAGGTCCAAATCTTTTGGGCCCAGAGATTCTTTTAGTGCAGAGACATTCGGTTTTATATCAGTTTGATAGTAGATAAAACTGATGACATTAGAAGGAGAAATTAAGAAAGTAGTAGAAACAAGTCCTAAATTTACCCTGAGGCGCATCAGGCCGGTGCTTACCACTGGATACCGTAGTGTGAAGCGGATGAGAGTCTACGACTGCCCCTGGATGGGACACCAGTCCATCACAGGTTACGTCCCCTGACAAGGCCGGTACCCATTTACAGCTGGGTGGACTGGGACAATGCAGATTGATGTGACAGGTAGCGGGAATTGAACCCCAGTTTGTTGGGTGGCAGTCCAACTCTTTATCACTGATCTAGCTGGTCTGCAGAAATTAGGATGTAACATCACAAAACCTTGACTTTTTAAGCACCAATAGGAGCCAGAGCTTCCTGTTTTAATATAACCGTTTTAATATAACACTGCAAAATGATCCTATCTCAGATCATCATCGAACATCTGCCGCTGCAGACGACAGTGATTATGCTATAACGACCAGTATGATGGTTTGTATCCTGTCATTATGTGAATGCAGCATTATTACAGTATTCTCCAACAATGTGCTGTGGACAGTGTGGAGGATTTTGTTTTAACCAGTTATCTCAGTACATAAAATAAGCGTCAGTGAAAACCTGCAATCGCTTGAATCTTCATCGCACATGGTTGATGAGCATCGCCATAGCATGTAGCACAGTTTTAATACATATTATAAGTCAATAACAATGTGCTTGTGTATTACTTTGCAGTTAAGATAATATAAATTAGCAGCTAGTGGGATAAAGTGGAAGATTCTCTCACATTTTAGTGCAGAAAAGAAATGTGATCTCATAAATAAACCGTCACGCTGACAACAGAATTCTTCTGAAAGGTAAATTCATCAGAATCCATGTTGGATAAACTGGAAAGTTGGCTTCAGCAGATATTGAACCATATAAGCTCCCAAAATGTTATTGCCCAGGGGGTTTGATGTAAGGATGAAATGTCATTTATTTTTTAATTGGCTTATTTTGAAGATTTTCTGGAGAAATCTCGAGTGACCTTCAAACTGTCGGCAGAGCGAAGCTACCATATCTTCTACCGGCTCACAACAGGCTACAAATCTGAGCTGTTGGGTGAGTAATTTGACCAACTGTCTAATTACACTAATAAGCAATTTATAATACAGTTATTAAGAAATAAAAACAGTTTTATTTGGATCCCTACACTGAATTATGTTAATTATCTTTCAGAGGCTCTCCTCATCCCCCACCAACCCATATGACTATCCCATGATCAGTCAGGGTGAAATTACTATCAAAAGCATCAACGATGTCGAGGAGTTCATTGCAACTGATGTGAGTAAAATACACGGGAACATCCCATATACTGTATTAAAAGTAGTTTACATCAAATTAGTAAAATATTCAGTACATATTTTCTGTTTTTTCTAAAGCTCATGTTTCAGCAAATACCAAAACACTCTATTTTGCAATGTTAAAACAATTGTATATATTTCCTGATTATGTCGGCAAATGTCATTCTAACAGTTCAGTTCAGCTAATCAGCTAACAGCTAATTTGCGAAGCTAACTTTTTCGTTAACGGATTAGCCTTTCAGCTAACTTTGAAAACCATTAGTGTAAGTCAGCTAACAAATTCTTTGAATAAAGTTTAATGGTCAAAAACATTTGTAAACCCTAAAATCATACATGTTGGAGCTTATACACAAAAAAGTGAAATTGAGACATCACGCGAAGGCAACAAGCATCAGTCCGAGGAGACGGGGGAGCAGGAGGTCAAACCAGAATAAATGCAATAATTCGATTATTAAAATAATTTTCCATGTGTATTTTTATTTCTTAATATTTCTTGGATGGAAACTACTCTTTAATTTCATTTGTCAATTTAATTATTTATGTACATCTTGATCATCATCTGATCTTGGCACACTAAACATTTTTGGGATCCTCCATGTTTACGCTTCAACATATTAAAATTTCAGCTCTTTAGGTCTGTTTTTCAGGGATTTAGAGCCAAAAACAAACAAACAAACAAAAAAAACAAGCCAAAGCTAAATTATTTTACGGTAATAAAAGTTATTAGTTAGCGGTTAGCAGTAACTTCAGCTAAATGTTTTTGCGGTTTATCGGTTTTGCCATATCAGTTAACTTTTCAGTTAGCGGATTAGCGATTATCAAAGCTAACTTTTAGGTTTACAGGGCCCAACACTGCATTATAATTACTAGACGCGGTGGTTGATTATTTTCTGTTAATCCTGCTAACTAATGCAGGTGAAAACAAGATCTCTTTCATCCACTGCAGCCCACAAAAAAATCCTTTGCTATTTGAGAATGAAATCATTTTACATAATTTTGCAGAAAGATGTTAGAAATGCCCTTTTTATTCTGTATGTTCTGCAGACTGCCATCAACATCCTGGGCTTCAGTGCAGAAGAGAAGATATGCATCTACAAGCTGACTGGAGCTGTGATGCATCACGGCAACATGAGATTCAAGCAGAAGCAGCGTGAGGAGCAGGCTGAGCCTGACGGCACTGAGGGTAAATGTTAGCGTAAAATAGCTTCCAAAATATCATAGTTGTGAAGGCAGGTTACCATCAGTATCATGATGTAATGGTCTCTCCATCCATCTAATCAGTGCACAGCAAAAAATAATGACTTGTGTTGCTTTTATGTTTAAATAGAATAAATTCACATAGTTCTTTTCCATGAGGCAAAAGTGCAAAGTGCTTCACAGTGGCACGTCACATTCACCTGCTTACACTTACACACCGCAAGGCGCTGAACTGCAGATTGGGAGAAAGGCATTAGGAGCCTTGCTCAAGGGTGCATTAGCGATCTTAACGAGGGTGAATAGGCCAAGTGCTGTCTTTTACCTTCTGCACCCACATGTCCCTGTCCTCTCAGGGGATCAAGCCTATGACCCTCTGGTTCCATGACCGCTCCTCTCTAACACGTGTTAAACCTTATTCAAATTTGCTTCCACAATTGCAAATGATTACGCCGTACAGTGGAGGTCGGAAGTTTATTACCAGAAAAGAACAGGGCATTCCTAAAAAGGACATCATTTCTTTTAGTCAATCTTCACTGGTTACTTTTTTTCTTCAATTCAGTTCATTTATACAGTGCCAAATCACAACACAAGTCACCCCAAGGTTTAGACCTTATCTACTCCATGGGCAAGCGCATTGGCATTTTTTGATTTTAGGATAATTTGATTGCAGGATGTTCAAAGAAGGCGTGGCCATCAATATGTGCACAAAGAAACCGGTATATGTGGTTCCAGTTTTATTAGGGTATTTCCTTCAAGAAGTATTTCCAGATTGTGTTGGGAGCAAATTATGGAATAGACCCAGAAAACGCTGGAGAGTTTATACTCTTAATTCCACCTCAGGTGCTGGTGGACATTGATGGAGATGATAGCAAGGCAACTCTACTTTTTAAATTATATATCCAAATGTATTGTTTCCACTTGCCATACATTCTGGTATCTTCACAGTTAATTTTTATGCTTTATTAGTACAGTTCAGTAATTTGGTTCAACTTGGTTGTTTGCGTTTTCATTAGAGGCTGACAAAATCGCCTTCCTCATGGGCCTGAACTCTGCTGACATGCTCAAAGCTGTATGTTATCCAAGAGTCAAGGTCGGCAATGAAATGGTGGTTAAAGGTCAAACTGTGCCACAGGTAATTTAAATAAAATATTGCCTATAAAAACTGTCAAATGTACCAATTTGTTGGTTATAACCTGAACTCACTGTTGTCATTCTTTCTATCCAGGTGCATAATTCAGTCATGGCTCTCTCCAAGGCTGTCTATGAGAAAATCTTTTTGTGGATGGGTGTAAGAATTAATGAGATGCTGGATACTAAGCAACCCAGAAACTTTTTCATAGGTGTGCTGGACATTGCCGGCTTTGAGATCTTTGATGGAAGTAAATAACACGTAGCAGCAGTTGAGTTTATGCAGAATGAAGCTGCAGAATAAAGCATTAACACTGTATCTTCCTCTCTGAAACATCAGTTCAACAGCTTGGAGCAGCTGTGCATCAACTTCACCAATGAAAAAGTGCAACAGTTTTTCAACCATCACATGTTTGTCCTGGTGCAAGAAGAGCACAAGAAAGAAGGGATTGAATGGACGTTCATTGACTTTGGTATGGACTTGGCCGCCTGCATTGAACTAATTGAAAAGGTATGCTTTTATTGTAAAGGGTGCAGTTTCATTCATGTGTCATGCATACTTACAAATAATTAATTTTAGCCAATGGGAATCTTCTCCATTGTTGAAGAGGAGTGCATGTTTCCCAAGGCGACTGATGTGACATTCAAAAACAAGTTGTATGACCAACATCTTGGTAAAAGTGCTCCTTTCCAGAAGCCAAAAGCTATCAAAGGCAAAATTGAGGCTCATTTCTCCCTGATGCACTACGCCGGCACTGTTGATTACAATGTCAACGGCTGGCTGGACAAGAACAAGGACCCCCTAAATTACTCTGTCATTCAACTCTACCAGAAGGCTTCAGTTAAACTGTTGCCTTTGCTGTTTGCAACTTACGCCTCTGCTGATGGTAACAATTTTTACATCAGTAGTATAACTGAAGTTTTTTTATATGGCAGCAAAGGAAGCAGTGGGTTACACAAAGTCATCCGTAATATTAAATAATTTTAGCTTGAAATAATGTATGTAAGAAATCACAAAAAAGGAACACTTGAAATTAAACAATAAATGTACTTTACAGATGCAGCTAAAGGTGGTAAGAAGGGCAGCAAGCAGAAGGGCGGTTCCTTCCAGACAGTGCTGGCACTCTTCAGGGTTATTTTGATTCCAACCATTTTACTTATAAATGTTGCCATCCTAGTGATAGGTTTTAAACAAGAACTCTATCCTTGTTCAGTAATATACATTGAGAATTAAGTGATACAGTTTGGTTTCTCAAATGGTTGACCATTTGGCAAAAAAAGATACCTGCATGCTGATGGGGGTGGTAAGAGAGACCACAATAGTCAATAGTCCAGAGTTCTGTCCACCATGATAGCAACATGTGGGACATGCATGCAAATAATAATAAATAAATATAGCAAACAAGCTTCTTTTACAGGGAACCTTTACAAGATATATCCATAAAAATATATTAGATTGAATTTACAACAGACAAAAACAGTTTATTTGTGATCTATCACAATTCAGGTCACTCTATTTGACTTGTATTGCTCATGTCTATGTTAATTTGATTCCATTGCCTCATTTTTTTGTCGTGTGGGTTATATGTTATGCAAACTGTGAAGCACGACACTAACTGTCTCGTTCTTTGAAATGTTAAGCTTTGAGTTGTACCATTGCACTGAAATTTTAAATACATTTCTCTCTTAACAGGAAAATTTGAGCAAGCTGATGACCAATTTTAGGAGCACTCACCCACATTTTGTGCGCTGTATAATTCCTAATGAAACAAAAACACCCGGTAAGTGGCTGTGGGACAAAGTCAAAGAAGACAGAGGTTTGATGATGGTGACAGGTTCCAAACAAGCATGTCAGTCAAAAGCAAAATCATGCAAATCCTTGCAAGAACCTCATGTTTGTTTGTTTATCTCAAAACTTTTTGTGTCGGCTTTGGAAAATTCCAATTTTGATATTTCATGTTCATATTTAACACCAAGTTGTGCAACAGTGAGCATGAGTATGCATGACTCAAGTTGGCTTGATTCTTTTCTCTTGTCTCCAATACTAATAATGGTTGATTAAAAATTATACCATTTTATCTGTTAATGTAAGATTGGTGGTGGCCCTGAGGTTTCCTTTACTTATTTATGTTGGTTAACAAAAGAGGAATAACAAAACTAGACTGAGAAGCATTGATCTTGGACGACTGACACGACTTCTCTCTGCAGTAACCATTAAACTGTGGGCTTCATCTCATTAACACTGTTTAAGGTCTTATGGAAAACCACCTGGTCATTCACCAGCTACGGTGTAATGGTGTGCTGGAAGGAATCTGAATCTGCAGAAAAGGTTTCCCCAGCAGAATCCTGTATGGTGACTTCAAGCAGAGGTAGCTTCTTCTGACTCTCAGTCCTTATTTTGGCAGAAAGACTTTATTTTTGTAGTGATTTAACTGAATGAAGTATTTTCAGATACAAAGTATTGAACGCTAGTGTCATCACTGAGGGACAGTTCATTGACAACAAGAAGGCTTCAGAGAAGCTTCTGGAATCCATTCATGTGGACAAATCCCAGTACAAGTTTGGCCATACCAAGGTAAATCAGAAAAACTTAATGATCATCATGAAATAATGAAGCCTATTTTGAAAGGGAAAGATGTTTAAATCAGTATCCTCATCCACATACAGGTGTTCTTCAAAGCTGGTCTGCTGGGGATACGCTAGGAGATGAGAGACGAAAAACAGGTTGAATTGGTAGCCATGACTCAAGGTCTCTGCAGAGGTTTCCTCATGAGACGGGAATTCGCCAAGATGATGGAGAGAAGGTATCTTTTATAATTATTTTATAATAGATTTTACAAGCATGTCATTGTAAAGCAAAGCTTCTTTGACTTGCATTTGCAGATATCGGTGAATAACGTTTAGCTTTCATAAAACTCTCCTCATACAAGTTGATCAGTTTTTCTAAATTTGTTATTGAGGCCAAAATGCATTCATGCAGGTTTGGATTTATATATATTTCATGTTATTTTATGTTTTACTTGGTATACACTGTGCTGTATCTACCCTAAATTTACTTTCACGTGCATTAAAGTAAAAGTACCTGAGAGACTGAAGTTAAATAAATGCTTACGGCTGGAAATGTATGAACTCTTTTCAATCAAGACACTGCATAGGATGTTGTATTGGTTTGAAATGTCAGCTATTTGACACAGTCATGCTTTGCATGCCTAAAGCCCACATTAAAACATTGTTAAAGCTTCAGTTTTTCCCCCCTTTGACGTAATCTGCCAAACTATACAGGGAGTACATTTAAATTTAGTGCATGGTGACTTTTCTTCCTCTCCAGTGTATGTAGTCATGTGAACTGCAATAGTACTTTGTCTGGCATTATGAAGTGCAGTCAGTGTGGTTGCTCCTAGCTGGTTTTTCATACAGTTTTATGGGCAAACCTTTGTGAAGAAGTATAATGAAAATATGTTTGACCTTCTAATGGCATCAAAATTCTGTACCTCTAGCTTTGCATTTGTTTGGATGATATACCATATTTGCCCTGAATATAAGATGGTGTTTTTTTGTTTTTTTTGTTTTTTGTTTAGAAGTATATCTGAAGAATATGGGGTCATCTTACAATCGTGGTTGTCTTATATTCAGGCCAATACAGTAATAAGTGATGGGAGTACTTCTCTCAGTTCTTTATGGACATTGCCTGAAAGGCTTTATGATACCTCGGTCATTAGATTTTTACTGATTACCTGCAGTTGCAGAGTCTCATAAAGTCTCACACATATTGTGAGCTCCTCAGCAAAGATGTCCTCACCAACGTCAAACTCTCCACAGAACAACAGCATGAAACAACACACCACAAAATTAAAGAAACTGGGGGTGTCTTCTGGACAGTCTTAAAATTTGGAACTCAACTTCTAGTTGAGTAAAAAAGGATTTTAAGAGCTAAACTTTACACGTATTTGAAACGGTTTCTCCCAACATTGTTATTACAGCATAATAACTAAATATCTGCACTTCTGCTATATAAAACTGAGCCAAAAAAATAAACACATTTCAAAAGGTGACTTTTTTTGTGTGTATGGGTCTTAATTGTGCAGGGAAGCAATATACGCCATCCAGTACAACATCCGTTCATTCATGAATGTCAAAACCTGGCCATGGATGAAGCTTTATTTCAGAATTAAGCCTCTTTTGAAGAGTGCAGAGGCAGAGAAGGAGATGGCTCAAATGAAAGAGGACTTTGAAAAAAACAAAGAGGAGCTAGCAAAAGCTCTGGCTAAGAAAAAAGAACTGGAAGAGAAGATGGTTATGCTCCTACAAGAGAAAAATGACCTCCAGCTACAAGTTCAAGCTGTATGTTTAATTGCTTAAGGGAATTGTTATTTTAGTAACTATGACTTATGTATAACATTGAATAATTTTAATTTTCTCTACTACAAATCTGGGAAACTGAGAACTTGTCTGATGCAGAGGAAAGGTGTGAGGGGCTCATCAAGAGTAAGATCCAGCTCGAGGCCAAACTCAAAGAGGTGTCCGAGAGACTGGAGGACGAGGAGGAGGTCAATCGTGAACTGACCACAAAGAAGAGGAAGCTGGAGGACGAGTGGTCTGAGCTGAAGAAAGACATCGATGACTTAGAACTCACACTCGCTAAAGTGGAGAAGGAAAAACATGCCACTGAGAACAAGGTTAGGATATTTATTCCCAATGCCTTACAGTCCACCATTTGTCAAACCAAACGCTTGAAACTTATTTGCATAATGCTGCCAATAGGTTAAAAACCTGATTGAGGAAATGACTTCTCAAGATGAGATCATTGCCAAGCTGACCAAGGAGAAGAAAGCCCTCCAAGAGTCACATCAGCAAAGTCTTGATGATCTTCAGGCTGTGGAAGACAAAGTCAACACTCTGTCTAAGTCAAAACCAAGCTGGAACAGCAAGTGGATGATGGAAACTTTTTTTCCTTTCAAGTAAAACAAAAATCTCCTTTAAAAAAATTAATTTGTATCCAAGCTGTAGTTTAGATCATGTGTAGATGCTTACAATTCCGACATTTTATTTTTTATATTTTTCATAAAATGATGTGAATGCGTTAGATTGAAGGTGCCTTGGAACAAGAGAGGAAGCTCTTGCTCTTGTTGAATACAAGATGGAGATCGATGACCTCGCAAGCAATATGGAGGCTGTCACCAAATCAAAAGTAAACTTCTTTTGATGAAAGAGCAAAGACCACAGTCATTGTTTAATTATCTATAGTATCTTATGGCTTACATTGCATTGATTTGAATTTTAGGCTAACCTGGAAAAAATGTGCCGTTCTCTCGAGGATCAACTAAGTGAGTTAAAGTCCAAGAGTGAAGAACATATGCATCAGCTAAATGAAATAAATGTTCAAAGATCAAGACTGATGACTGAAAATGGTGAGTGCAACATGTGATATTAAACAATTAAAATAAGAAACTGTCGTGGGTCCAGTATCACAAATCTTTTTTTTCTTCTTCTTCTCCAGGGGAAATGAGTCGTCAGTTAGAAGAAAAGGAGTCCCTTGTTTCACAGCTTACAAGACGGAAACAGGCTTATATTCACCAGATCGAGGAGCTCAAGAGGCACCTTGAGGAAGAAGTTATGGTACTGATTTATGATCATGTGAGGTTTAATAGCAATAAGAAATTTGATTTGGCATTTAATTCTGTATCATGTTATTATCAGGCCAAGAATGCTCTGGCTCACGCCCTTCAGTCATCTCGTCATGACTGCGACCTGCTCAGATAGCAGTATGAGGAGGAGCAGGAGGCCAAAGCCGAGCTGCAGCGTGCAATGTCCAAGGCCAACAGCGAGGTGGCGCAGTAGAGAACCAAATATGAGACTGATGCCATGATGTAAACTTTTGTTTTTTTCCTTGCCATGAGGAGCTGGAGGAGGCAAAGTAAGTTCCAAAGTAGTGCATCGCTTCAACTACATATTAGAAATGACAAATCTATAAATGAAATAATGCCAACAGGAAGAAGCTTGCTCAGCGTCTGCAGGATGCAGAGGAGTCCATTGAGGCTGTGAACGCTAAATGTGCCTCACTGGAAAAGACAAAACAGTGTCTGCACGGTGAGGTGGAAGATCTGATGATCGATGTGGAGAGAGCTAATGCTCTGGCTGCCAACCTCGACAAGAAACAGAGAAACTTCGATAAGGTACTAAAGTGTTAAATAAAATCTAAGGTGAAACAGCTGTGTCAACAGTAACTAATTTGCTCGTTGTACCTTTAGGTTCTTGCTGAGTGGAAGCAGAAGTTTGAGGAGAGCCAGGCAGAGCTGGAAAAATCTCAGAAAGAGGTCCGTGCATTAAGCACTGAGTTGTTCAAAATGAAAAACTCTTATGAAGAAGCTTTGGACCAGCTGGAGACGTTGAAGAGGGAGAACAAGAACCTGCAACGTAAGGCAGTAACTTACTGTTTATGTACTTTTTAAAAAATCACTCTAAAGGTGAAGAACATTGACTTTGCAATCCATCAAACTTTAAATGCTGATTTGCGAAATGCTGTATTAATTACACATACAGTATTAACAATCCTGTCAGACACACGATAGTGTTTGTGTGCAGAGTTCCACCTATTTTAAGCTTCGGTGGCTGGCCTGATTTTATTAGCCAATATTAAATGATCTGATCTAAAACTGTAAGTGGATGACACTCAGAAATCACATATCTCTGCGAACACTCCCCAAATGATATTGGGTTCACATCCAGATCTACTCCAAGCTCTCACTCAACTGAAGGCTACCCCTACTCCAAGGATTATTTTAAATACAAATCATCACTTTTAAAGCCAGTTTTCTTTGGACACGTCAGGGGATGGATGTGTGAATATTTACAAGTCACTGAATATGTCTTTGACTTCCTTTACATCAGTCATTAAGAAATACAAACAGCATGGCACTGTATGGCAAAAATATTTGCATTACGCAGTTCTCAAAATCTGAGGGACTGTGCAAGAAGGAGACTAGTGAGGGAAGCCACCAAGACACCCAGAACAGGTTTGAAGAAGTTATAGGCTTCTGTGACTGTGCATTAGTGTGGAGTGAAAATAGGGGTCAAAAATCAAATTACAGATTTAATTTATGTAATACCCCCAAAAGTTGCCTATGATATTGCTCATTATAGAGTACAAAATTTTATTGACATAGAACTGTATCTCCTGCCCTCTACCACCAGATTTTAACCTAGTGTCCCGAGCGTCCTTGGATGGTGCTGAAAAATAGAATCTTCAGCCATCTTGGCAGTGACATTCAACCTGTCAAAGAAATGCAAATTAGCAACATGTTTCCAGAATTATAAATATATTCAGTTATTTATAAGGCAACTAGAGGAGTTTGCATCTGACACTTTTTAGCCTTTTCATAGCACAATAATGATCTTGGTAGAGGGCAGAAGATACTCACTTTAGAATGCCTAATTTTGCATGCAAGATATGCAGTGCTAATGGCTACGTTTTGGAGGTTTTACATGTCAGAATTTAATTTTTTTTTTCACTCCACCCTACTGTGCATAGCACAACTTTTGTCTGTTGTACCAACAGTCACAGCTTCATGTTATCTTAGAGTGACACAAGAAAACAGATCAAATCGAGGCTCAAGTCTCCCATGTGCCTTTTGGCAAACTGTAACTGAAATTTCATGTCTTCTTTTTAAGAAAACCCTTCTCTGTTGCACTCCACCATGAAGCTGTGTAACTGGTGATGCAACAGACACAAGTTGCACTGTGCACAGTTTCTCAAATCACAGCCAAAGGAGCCTATGTATACAAATGACCATAATTCCTGAATGGTTTAAGCCCCTTGACTTAAAGCACATCTTGATTGTTTTATTTCAACTTTGTTTTGATCATGCACAGAGGCAAAATTGTGTCACTGTCCAAATACTTATGGGCTTGACTGTAGATCCATTTTATTGTTCTCCACACAGGTGTAACACTCATTATCGAATTTGTTGTCAGAAACCGTTTAGTTTATACTTTGTATATTTGTCTTACATTTCATATGTATTAATGCTGTCAGAAACAGTGCCTTATATAGTTATAAGTGAAGAGTGTTTTGTTTAACATTGACATCATCTTGTTATTTGAGGACAAAGTCTCACATTGTCCATTTGTCTGGTGCCTTTTTTCTCAACAGAGGAAATCACAGATTTGACGGAATGTATTGGTGAATCAGGAAAGACAATTCATGAACTGGAGAAAGGGAAGAAGACAGCGGAGAGTGAGAAAGCAGAGATCCAAATGGCTCTGGAGGAGGCAGAGGTATTTAAGAGAACATTTTCAGAGAATAAAACTAGAACAGGGGAATACAATTTGAATTTGTGCTTCCATTTCTTTTCATTTGAGATTTAAAAAAAATAGTCGTGGCTGACGCATCGATGTGACAATTAGATAGCTGCAAGTCACGCTTAATACTTCTCAAATGTTATTTCTCACATTTCATTTTGTAGGCAACACTGGAGCATGAAGAAGCAAAGATCATCCGTTTTCAGCTTGAGCTCACCCAAGTGAAAAATGAAATTGACAGGAAAACTGCAGAGAAGGACGAGGAGCTGGATCAGATGAAACGGAACAGTCAGAGAATGATCGAGACCATGCAGAGCACTTTGGACGGTGAGGTCAGGAGCAGGAACGATGCCCTGAGAATCAAGAAGAAGATGGAGGGAGATCTTAATGAGATGGAGATTCAGCTGAGCCACGCCAAACGG
>OMMV01233267.1:0-10666 GCA_900302635.1 Chatrabus melanurus | reverse complement strand
AGAGCATCTGGAACCCTCCACCTACCAGGGCCCTATGCGGGCTTCAGACCCCCGACTTAAGATTTAGTTTTTCCTCAGATTTCTCGGTTACTGAATCACATCCGTGGTTTAAAGTCAGTGTTCTCCCCAGAGCGCTTTTGCACGTTGGGGCAGACACGCTTTAAATTTGCCGACACCTTATTTTTTTGCTCCGACACTCACTGTCAGTTTCCAACCTTGCGATGTTTAAAGCATATTTTGAAGGGAAATCTGTGTTTTGGACCACATGCACACTGAACACACCATTCAGTATTCTGTGCACCATAGTTTTGTAAACATCAGCACCACCCCAGAAATATTCTTTTTTTAAGTAGCACCAATGAAATTTGTTAATCAACAGATTTCAGCACATTCACAGCGCTGAGATCAGCTTTATGTTGTTCTCAGACGAGAGGAATAAAAACCAGCTCCGTTCATGTTTCCTGATGTTCAGCTCCACATGTAAGTCAAACACATGTTAAATACTCTTCTTTCAAAAATAACTTGCTTTAATAATTGTCACAGAAATATCTAAAATATGGGGGTTTGTGTGTAAACTAGCGGATGTTTTGTGCTGAAAGGCTCCGCTTTAACGAGCATTAATTAAACCCACACGGACCTCTTAAAGGTGTAAAAATGTTTGATTCATGATGTTTTAAAGTTCAAAGAACAGATTGAATGAAGTGATTGAAATTAAGGGGTCATATTGTGCCAAATTACTTTTTATCAGGCAGCTGATATCAGCTCGGTCTGATATCAGCTGCCTGGTCCTTCAAAACGGTCTGATATGCAATGAATCCATGCATTAATAGGCCTCAATGGCCTCAGATTACAGCTGGATTCCAAAATCACACCAACAAAAAACTCTGACATGCGATGTGAAAACTGCTACATTGCACAGAAACACCGCCTTAATTGAGATGATAAAAAAAATGATAAAATGCACCTTGTGGTGCATGATGCACTATTTTTACAAAGTTCATTGATTGCAGAGTTTATTTTATCCATTAAAATGTTTCTGTAATTGTTTTTAATACAAACACCCTCAATCACTTTGCTGCCATGCTCGTACTCTCCTCCTGCTCCTTCGGTGCGCCGTGTGGCCCAAACCTGCGGTCGCCAAACCTGTCCAATATAGGACAAGTTAGGGTGGCCATAGGACAAGTGAATCTCCAGCTCAACTTGTCCTATGGACAAGTCCCCCAAAATGCTTAATGTCTATCCCTGAAATTACTGTTTAAATAATTGAATACTACGTCAGCGTCACTAAAATACACATCGTTTTGCAATATGACTGCTTTCAATCATCACTATATCATGTTGATGCAAAATCAATGTTTCCCATTAACTATGAGACTGTGGAGTGCCGTCATAATGAACCCGAAATGTCTCATAATAACGTACAAATCTCTTCCTCGCTCTGCTTCAGCAAAGCGTCTTTCACTCCCAGCTCCTTGACCTGGGTGACCGGTACTTTCCCACCTTCTTAAAAAGGTGGGAAAGTACACTCCACAAAGTACTTCCACTCCACCATGAAGCTGTTTAAGTGGCGATGTAACAGACAAAAGTTGTGCTATGCACAATGTCTCCAATCACATCCACAGAAGCCTACAACTCCTTCAGAGTTGTCTTGGTGGCTTCCCTCACTAGTCTCCTTCTTGCAGTCACTCAGTTTTTGAGAACTGCCTACTTGACACAGATCTACCATAGAGTACCACACTGTTTGTATTTCTTAAAGATTGATGTGAATGAAGTCCAAGACATGTTCAGTGACTTGGAAATGTTCATGTATCTATCCCCCGCCTTTTCAAAAGAAAACTGCCTGTAAAATTAATGATTTGTTAAATCAATACTTATATTTAGTTTGTCCAATTACTTTTGACATTGGAGGTACTAGGTATAAAAATGACCGTAATTCCTAAACATGTGATATTTTTATTAAACCCCTTGTGTTAAAGCTGAAAGTCTAGACTCCAAGAACATCTTGATTGTTTAATTTCAACTCCATTGTGGTGGTGTACAGAGGCAAAATTACTCAAATTGGTACTGTCCAACTAGCTAACTAACATTAGCTAGTTACCTAACAGCTCTTACCAGTAGCTTTGTCTGTCACCTTTTTAACTTTGACTCACTTTTACTGTACATCACTGTCAATTGACTGTTGCAGGAGCAAACCCTGCGTGCACGACCGGAGAAGTTGTGTGCTGCACATTACATTACAGTTTTGTGTTTGTGCATCCAAAGGCTCCGCCCCCTCTCAAACACTTTGTGCTGCAGGAACACATTGCACACGACTGTGCAGTGATAAACAATAATAATAATAAGGTTTATTATGAAATCAAAATGTACTATGTCCCAAGGACTTTTTTTTGGCATAAGGCATTAATTTTTGTGCAGAGTTGAAGCCTGAGGAGTGACCTTTGCGAACAGTCTGCCAGAGAACACAGTGGTAAATGTGTCTTAAAATAAAATTGACTCTTATGTCCCAGCTACATTCTGAGCAGACCATTCCCGACTGTGTGGAGCAGACACTGTGAGCCAGTACATCTTGTAAATATATTATTTGGGGCATTTTTCAGCCTTTATTATAGAAACAGGAACCAGGGAATCAAAGACAGGGAGAGACATACAGCAAAGGTCACCCAGGCCGGGATTCGAATCTGGGGACGCTGCAGACTGCATTCTGCGGCGTGTGGTACACTGAGGTCACATTTTTCAAGGCCCCGGTCACAAAACACATGTAGGTGTAATTCACCACAGGGATACACAGGTCTGACCCAGGTCAGGGTCGCTAATCTGGTTTGGCCTCAAACATGGGTTAAACCTGCGTCACCACATCGATCTGAAAGGTCTGAAGATGTTACTCAGCTTCATTACTTTATTTTCCCAAACAGTGGAAATCAATGTGTTCATCTCAGCACTTCACTTGGTCACATGTCTGTTCTTGTTTAATCAGTCATGGTGCCAGAGGATCCGACAGGTTTTAAGTCACTCTCCTTCAGTGCACTTTGTCTAATGTGTGAATCTATTTTTAACAATGTTTCAAAACAGCTTCTTGATAAAACTGTGACAGAGTGCCATCAGGCGTACCCAGAAGCAGGACATGAGTTGTTAAATATTAAGGATTACTCAATCAGGTTTTTTTTTGTTTGTTTTGTTTTGTTTTTTTACCTCTGATCCTGATTCGAGTCATTTAATATAGAGTATCTGCCAATACGGAGTCCCCATCTAATACTTTATCTAGTATTTTCCTTGATATTGCACTTGCGCAGAGCACATTAAAGTCAATCCAGTGTATTATTAATGTATATGTTTGACAGTTTAACAGCTCTGTCATGAATTAAGAAAAAAAAAGCACCTTCAATCCAAGCTGCTCCTTGATGTTTTATTTATTTCTTTTTTTTTTAATTAAGTAAACAGATTTTAAATATGGCTTGTCAATTCTACTTAGTGCACAATTGTAGTAGTAAAACCATTACACACAGAGTAATATTGATTGAACAACTTTGTAGTTGTTAAAAATACATTTATTCTTCTTCTCATCATCATCATCATTATTATTATGTGCAAAAAGTCTTAAAATCTCAAAAGAAGACCTTCACTCTAAGAGGGCGCCATTCTGACCCCTCGCCCCTCTGGCTACGCGCCGGCACAGTCTGTGTGAGCAGGAGGTAAATGGACACGATGAGAAGAAACCTGATTGACCGGTAAGAAGGTTATATCACAGGCGCCATCTGTCAGAAACAGACTTGGTGCGTATTTGAAGTAAAGGATAGCATAAATATGTTTGTAAAACTTGCACTGTGGGTGCGCTGCCTGTTACCGCTGCATTGGCATCACGCTATGAAAAAGAGCGAGGCTGGCGCACACTGTTGATGATCTGTGTGACTAAAATAGACTTTTTGCATATTTAAAGCGAAGGAGGATGTAAATGTACTTTTAAAACGGGCACCATGGCTCAGTCGTGAACTCAGGAGCAGCGCTGACTGCCTGTTCACCCCACTGGCCCCGTGCTTATCGAAGCGAGAGGAAACGCACACTGATTTGGTGACTCTGATTTAATTTATCCGATACCAAGTCAAGTCTGGGAGCATGCGCAGGATGGCAACCACCCAGGCAGACAACTGGTCCATCCCCACATCTCGAAAACGTGAAACGTGGGCGTCCCCTTGTATGGGGCCCGACTCAGATCGCTTCGATGGGATCGGCACATCCCTATTAAAAATGTGATTATAAACCATAATGTCATGAAATCTTTGAACTTACGGATAATCAACAACTAAGATAATAAAGAGACCTAACATATTTGAGTCCAGTGTTGAGTGTTAGCAGAGTGGGGTAATGGCACTCATGGAAAGGAAAGTCTAAAGGGTGCACACGGGCGAGACCATGAGAAAAACATACTGATAATGTCGGCTTCCTTTTTAGGTCTCATTTTAGCTACTTAGCCGTGTTATCCTGCTTATACTAGGCTAATCAGCCCGGTGTTGGTTTTACTTTCACAGTAAAACTCTTATTGAGAAGATCCTTTGACAATAAAATACTTTTGTTGTGAAGCACATCAAGGAAACTCTGTTTTCTGTAGTAGCACTACACATTTCACTTACTGCCTGCAGCAAGGAAGCATAAAACAGCCAAGCAGCTTACAGCAACACTCCATTTGTGTTCCACTTTGAAAGTGTACTTCATGGACTTCCAGGTTTGACTCGGCTGGTCGCTGGGCCTGTGCAGTGGTAGGAGAAACACTGCAAGCTGTGAGTTCATAGTGCTAACATTTTGTTTTCTTCCTACCAGGTCCAAGACTCGTGACACCAAGATTTTAATCGATGACACTGATGATGACTCCTGACATCAGGCCACGCCACTCGCTTGGGTCCAGAATTTATTTAAAGGAGGGAACTCGACCTCCTAACTGACGAATAACCCAGCGAGTCAGGCGTTGAACTCCCACAATGGACACGGTTTTAGCTCTGTTGCCTATTTAAACCTGTTTCTAGCTCACAAGCCTCTGCTTGGTTTTGGAATTTCTTTTATATTTGCACCTCTGGTGCAAATAACGCCGCAGATCAGTGGGTGACCTGCTAACCAGCTCCTCCCGACAATAATGAACTGGGGAACACTTGGAACTGTAACCCTGCGTTACTGGAGCAGGCGCTAATAACTGATCTGTCATTCGCCCATAGCTACTCAGAGGCTGGCTTTTGAACTCCACTTGCTATGGTCCCACCTCAACCTTCAACCATTGCTCGGGCTCTGTATCCTTAGAGCCTCAGTCTAGCATGAACAAGGCAGCAGCTGATGTCCCCGCCCTCTACGCCACAGTGTTCCGCGCAGGGATTGGCCAACTGGTGCTGAGGACCAAAACGATTTCCCTCTGCCTCTGTTAGTCTCGACCTGATGACACGTAGAGAAAGGACTTTGGTTTTTTGTCAGCACTTTAAAAGACCTTAAATCGACCTGCAGTTTGGTCCTCTGGATGGGCCTGAAGCCATTTTCTCCAATAAGAGAATAAAAACTTTGGGAAAGTCCCTGCCATCTCTTGGGGACCTCATGGTCTTCCCTTGGACTTGCTGCAGGGGCCTCCGTGTTCAAGCGCACCATCCTTGCTCTCCAGCTTGTCTCGCCAAATGATCACAGAGCTGTCTACGTACACCTTTTACACTTTTTAAGAAAACCACACTTAAATATGCACTTTGGTCGACTGTGTTCAGACACACAATGACTTTAATGTGTCGTTTGTCTCCATCAATAGTGGACTTTTTCTTTTTGAAACTGTGGAAGGAAGCGCAGGGAGATTATTCATAACCATGATTTAAATGTGTGATGTACCCAACGAGGAGGTCACATGACTCTCAGATTAAAACCTAAAGCTTCCTAAAACAGGAAAAATAAACAGCAGCTGGAAGAACGCGTCAGTCTCGCCCCTGAAGACCAATCTTTAATTAGTTCCCAATCACACCAGGTGGGAAAATATCCTACATTGGGATTTTTTCCTGAATGCTGTTTTGCTGAATGCTAAGTTCTTTGTTTGTAAGAGTTGAGAGAATTGTGTGAGTAACTTCTTCTGTTAGTCCAGTTAAAAAAAGAAAATATGAAGTTAGTTCCCCTGCAATTTTATTTTTTCCCCTTGTGTTTATTTTGTGATGTACGCCGCAGTAATATCGTGTGTATAGAATGAGTTGTATTGAAAAAAGGGGCGCTACCTGTCTGTCACACACTGACTTTAAATGTGCAGCTTAGTGAAGAGCGTCTGAACCAAATGAGACGACCGTCTTAATTCCCCGGTGGGGGGAAAGTATTTCTTTCTTCTTCAGCCTGGATGCTTCTGGACTGGTTTGGTCCTGTTTCCAACATTTACTCATAAATGATTTTTGTGAGCCTTAAGCACATCCTGACCACACACTCCTTTTACACTTCTGCTTGGTTGATATTGTTTCCAATATTTGAAAAACATTCCATCTGTGGGGCACACGCTCATCACCTGATCAGCATCTTCCAGAAGTGGTTTTACGGCTTTAGTGGGTCCAGGCTCAGTCTGCTCTGACTGGCCTTTAAATAGCGGGTATTCGTAAATACACATCAAACAGCCAGTGATAGACCTCTGCTTTTTTACATTCCTGACACGGTCGACACGCCTTCACGCCATCTTGCTGCCAGGGCCAACATTGTTTGACGCTCTTGTCTTAATTTAAAACATCAGGTCTGGGACCATGTGTTGGTGCTGCATCAACCATACCACAGAACTGCCTTGGGTACTGGATGGCAAGCACCCAGGCAGAAAACCAGTCCATATCCACCTCTTGAAAGTAGCCATCTGTTTGCCGCAGTCAGGTGAAGCGTGGGCGTCCCCTTGGCCTCCTCCAGCCGCTGGCGTCCTGAACGCTCAGGCACCTGTGCACTGGATCATGACCAGAGAAACGCGGCACATGGCCAAAATGTCCGAGCTGACATTCCCTCACAATGCAAGTGATACTCGTCATCTGAGGCTCCCTAAGTAACCGCTCGTTTGACACGAAGAAGAAGAATCTTGTCATTGTACATACATATACAACGAAATTTATCCTCTGCATTTAACCATCCTAATTACAGTTAGACACAATCCAACCACTAGGAGCAGTGGGCAGCCATTTTTTCCGGCGCCTGGGGACCAATTCCAGATGTAGAGACTCTACCTTGGTCAATGGCAGAGAAAGGAGCAGACCCTAATGTCATTCCAACGGTACCCAAGGATCCTCCAAAGAGGCCTGGTACCAAAGACATCCAGTCATCACCTTAGCTCACTGGTTAGCTGGGTCAGAGATACAGGTGCATCTCAAAAAATTAGAATAATGTGAAAAACGTCAATATTTTTGTCAGATATTTCAGACAGAGAAAATATTATAGAGAAATAATATATAAATATTATTAAGATACGCATTTTCTATTTTTTTGGAGCTGTAGGCCATAATTATTAAAATTAAAAAATGCGAGAGAGAGAGAGAGAGAGAGAGAGCTTTTTCACAATGTTCTAATTTTTTGAGATGCACCTGTAAATTTGGTGGTTCAGTGTTAAAGGGGAACTGTGGAATGTTTAAACCTCGGCCCTGTTGTGCTAAAGGTGTTTTTGTACACATCACATGGTGCAGGTCTGGCACATTATGTCATCAAACCGCGCACTAGGTGACGTCCGTGTGTAACTGCTCTTTGTCACACAGACTTCAGGGACGCATGTCCAAGAAAGTGAGATTGGAACCATATTTTGTAAATCAGCTGAAAAATGATTTACAGAATTTTGTTTTTAGTGTCGTCACATCCTGGAGTCTCCATTTAGCCCAAATGGAGACTCTACTGCTGATTGTATGTTTTTATTTTTGCTGAGGTCAGAGGTCACTGAGGAAACATTAAAAACAAGCTTCACCTTTAATATTTTTAATTTCTAGTTATTATTAGCTGAAAGCTGTTTAACAAATATGGTTTCCATGGTGATTGTTTTAGTGGCGTTTTGATGTTTGGTACTCTGGACACTGATTGCTCGTGCTTCCTGTAACCATGGAAACTGAATAATCCATTAGCCTGCAGGTGGACCGATGATTCCGTCCAAAGGAAGCAGGCTGCTGACTGTAGTTTGTCCAGGAGGAAATTTTCTGGCGTCCTCTCTTCTAAACACTGTTTATGAAGACAGTCGCACAAACGAGCCAACAAACTGTAAACGTGCACGTCTTCATTAGCGTTTCCTAATTGGTCTAATTCAGTCCGTCTGTGTTCCAGCTGATGAGTCGCTCTGATGTGAACGTTCTTCCACACCTGATGTTTGATTCTAGTGTGTGACGGGCAGGTGCCACCCACCCCCCCCGGTCTTCTCAAGCTGTTGTTGGCAAACGGACGTTAAACATAAGTGTCCGTTTTTAACACTCCATCACTGCTCGCTGTGATTCGGACTTGAACCACTTAAGCTAGCCGAGACATTTTCTGCTTAAATATTTAGATTGTAATTACAGTTTAGGAAGTGACCTTTTTTTTGTCCTCTTATCAATAAGTATTCATTTGAAAACAGGGTCTTTACTGTAACTTGGACTATTTTTTAAATTGTATTTATTTTCTTTTAAATCTCGAGTTCTGGACCGTAAGTTCCCACTTACGGTCCAGAACTCTCTTGAATTTCTTTACGGTTCATTCTGTCTTTTAAGTTTTGATTTCTGCCTGATGGGGGCGCTGTTATGACATTTCCCTGAACGTGACGTCATGAAGTCTGAGAATTGAAACCAAAAACAGGTTGGTTGTTGGAAACGCGTTAGAAGCTGGTTTTGGGAAAGTTTGGCGTTGTAACTTTCCAGTGGATCCACTACAAATGTGGATTTGTCACTAGATGGCGCCCTGGGTTCACCGCGTCTGGAACCCGTTTAAGAGCCAAAACATTTTGGTGGAAATGAAGTTTGTGTTCTGTTGTGTTCCACAGAATCCTGAGCCCTGAACCCTCAGAGTCCAGGGTCCAGTTCATTCCGTTTGACTGTCTTATCTCGCCGTGCGTTTCTTCCTTTGTGGATATAAACTGTTGGTGTTATAATGAACCGAGCGCTCTGACGTCCTTCATGCCAATTGGACCAGAACACAATTCTGTTACATTCCTACATTTTAAGCCAAAAACAAAATGTATTTTATTTAATTAAATTTTTTAAAAATTGGTTTCCATGTTTTAATGAGCTCCTGGCACGCCGTTCCAGCTCTGATGTGTTCTGATCCCGCGGCAGTGCGGCCCAGAGCTGGTGGTTATACAACGTATGGATTTAATATATTGATGAGAAGAACTGTTTAATCACTGGTGTCGTTTGTCTCGTGTGTGTATAGCTGCAGTGTGATGCTACAGAGGTGCCTGGCTCACCAAACCCTGTTACACTTTTTTATTAAAAACAAGTCAAGCTCAAAAAGTTTGCTCTCTTCTTAAAGCTGTACTTTGAAGCCGGGATGAAATGATCAGCGCTGATGTTTATGGATTGCAGCCGTCAGACACTTTCCGTCTTCATTTTACACGCGTTTTGTAAAGAACGCGACTTTCCAGTGTTCCTGCATGCAGCTGAGGTCACATGATTACACATTGGCAAAACACTTTCAGACTCAATTCCAACTTCATTTCCATCCCAACTCATTAAAAAGTAAGAGTTAGACAATAGATTATATTTTGTTTCAGCTTTTATTCACAATGTCAAATTTTTGTTTGGTTGATTCCAGAAACAGTTTGAAATAAATAATTATAATTATGTTAAGAAGCTTCTGAATGACAAATTGGCATAATTAAGGGATAATTGGAGAATCTGTGTGTATTTAAAGGGGAACTCTGGGATTTTTTTTTTACCTGGGTTCAATATTTAGATGTTTCTGGGTTCAACTTTTCACTCTGGACCAAAAAAAAAAATTCCAATTCAATACTGGATCAATTATTGTTCTTGTCCAGAGTGAAAAGTTGAACCCAGAAACATCTTTAAAAAAGATCCCAGAGTTCCCCTTTAAGGTTCTACCTATAGAATGTATTATATGAAGAGTCTTTGTAGACTTGACATTGTTCAGGGAGGAGGTCCAGATTAACACGTGAGTGAGCAAACTTTGGTTTGAAGGGTCCAATAACTCAGGGACAGATGAAGGACATGTTGGAGGCAGCAGATGGAACCGTGACGTCGCCGACTTTCAAACTCACACCATGGTTTAAAGACCGAATAACAAGGAGGAGGAACTCCTGTCCTCTGAAAGACCGAATAACAAGGAGGAGGAACTCCTGTCCTCTAAAAGACCGAACAACAAGGAGGAGGAACTCCTGTCCTCTAAAAGACCGAACAACAAGGAGGAGGAACTCCTGTCCTCTAAAAGACCGAATAACAAGGAGGAGGAACTCCTGTCCTCTAAAAGACCGAACAACAAGGAGGAGGAACTCCTGTCCTCTAAAAGACCGAACAACAAGGAGGAGGAACTCCTGTCCTCTAAAAGACCGAACAACGAGGAGGAGGAACTCCTGTCCTCTAAAATACCGAATAACAAGGAGGAGGAACTCCTGTCCTCTAAAAGACCGAACAACAAGGAGGAGGAACTCCTGTCCTCTAAAAGACCGAATAACGAGGAGGAGGAACTCCTGTCCTCTGAAAGACCGAACAACAAGGAGGAGGAATTCCTGTCCTCTAAA
>OMMV01233258.1:0-19411 GCA_900302635.1 Chatrabus melanurus | reverse complement strand
AGAATCCGTTTTCATCCTATTTACATATAGCCTACTCAATTCTAACATACATGATTTCTTCAGAACTCCTCATATCAACATACTTTGTACAAATACAGTAAAAATATGTTAATATGGCAATATGAGGTACAATTCATTATATTTTCAGAGTAGTTCCTTTGATGCAACAGCACAGTGGCGCAAACAGTAAGCGTGCTTCCCTCCCAAGCAAAATATTGCAAGTTCAAGGCTGCCTAAGCCCTGTTCTCCTTATACAGTTGGAGTTGTGTTAGAAAAATCAACATGTGGATCCCATGCCAAACCTGCTGTGGTGGCCCTGAGCAAACTGGGAGCGGCACAACAAAATCTCATTGAATGGAATTCAAGCTACAATATGTAACAACTTTATTAAATTATACAGAAATAATTCGTTTAAAAACAGCAAGATAATGTTAATTCGGCAAAAAAAAAGCTGTTGTATTTACTGCTTTAAAATGTAAATGTTTTGTAAATTACAACATTATACTGTAAGATTTGCAGGTTGTTCTATAATTGTATTTACATATTTTTACTGTATTTTTTTACAGAATTATTCTGGCAACCACAGCTGCCATTTTTTTTCCATAAAAACAACAGAATTGTTTTTTTACAGTGTGCCTGAGTGGTTGCCATCCAGAACCCAAAGTGGTGTCAACCCACGCATCAATGCATGCTCCCGGGCCTGGCCTGACCTGACCTTTACAATTGAGGGATTGCACCAGTGGTGTCGCCTACATTATGTAATACGCAGTTGTATGCCATATTCTCACAAAGAAAACTCCCACATCTCCGTATACCCACTTAAAATGCACAAGGAGACGTATGATGTATATCTCCTACTTTTTTTTTTTGCATAACTACTTCACGTCTTGCGTATCAGCTACATACTGTATGTGGCACGCTGAGCTCGTTTGAATGGATCAGAATGAGTAAAAAGACAAAGTGACACAATCTCTCCGCTTCGTGTGCCTCTTGTATCTGCTATTCACACATGCCGCTCTATCACCGCATTTCCTTATGTTTAGTCTGAGTAAATTCATTTGTATGAATTTGCCCTTCGCGTGACCAGGGCTGAGTGGGGGAACAAGACTAATTTCCATCCCTGAGCAGTGGGGCGCTCGCTGCATCTGATACGACACATCTGAATGGATATTACAGATAATAATGCCATACGTTGGCTCCAATAAGCGTCACACCGCTCTCGCTGCTCCTCGACCCTCCTCATCTTTCAGCCGCTCTTCATTCCCATTCACAGTTACTCAGTTCAGAGGCCAAATGTGTAAACACAAAGCCATTTTAACTGTTCCAATCACAATCATAGCCACAGTCACCAGAAATCCAGTGCATTGTAGTCACTTAAAGCATTGTGAGCTCGTTAACGACACTGTGTGCGTTCTATTGTTATCCTCATTTCGTCTATTTTTTTTTAATCGTGTTTGAGTCCATTATGCGTCTTTTGTTTACACAAATATCACTTGTGGGTGTCAGCACAAAGCAAAGTTGACATTCTGCTTGATTGCAAATTAGGACATGAGAGAGAGATGTGTGTTCTTTACAATCATCACTTTGTTCTTCCAGAAGGAGGGAAGCTGCTGATAAAAAAAATAAAAAAAATTGGCATTTCATTTACGGAAAATATATAAAATAATATTTGGTGAGCTTTGATGCCTGAGGGCCTAAAAACAATTTTCTTTGACAGCATTTACAGATAATTTCAACACTAACATCAGTATATCTACAGACTATTCAAAGGGTGAATCTACTTCATTAATAATTATGGCAAAACAAACTAGTCATGCAGACTATTTTTATTCTAAAAGGAAAAGTGTGATCACAGTGGCATCCTCGGTAAGATATAAAGCTAAAAATAGCAAATTTTCAGAATATAATGTCACAATTTCAACTAAAGGCAAGTATCATAAATGAAGTGCAAAATTAAGTAAAAGTAGGCCAAAATTAAATGCTATAAAATTTCAAGAAATCAATATTAATGTTGAATAATGTATTTGCCAGAGTATGTAATAATAAACCATTAAACCAACTAAATTGTAAATTTCAATTAAAAAAAGGTTAATAAAATGGTTTGGTGCTCCTCCAAGATCAATGCAATACAATAATGTGTTGTAGACCTTTTAATTTTATTCATTATCACGAAGAAATATGATAATTCACGATGTTCTCCAAGTAATTTTCTACAGATCACATTTTCTCAAGGAGGAATAATATTCACGTAAATAATCCATGCAGATATTTCACGTTCTATGCAAACAGACAGGCAAACATTGGCCCCAATGATTGACCTTTGGTAAATTTGACCTCACTGGGCAATTCTGGAACCCAATTCCATATGTGTGCCATATTTGGTGAAAATCAGAGTGAAAACCTTAAATTTTGACCTTTCACGCCAATAACCTTGACCCCAATGATTGACCTTTGGTAAATTCAATCTCGCCTGTGCAATTCCAGAAATGCCAAGATTGGTGTAAATTGGAGTGAAAATCAAAATTTTGTCCCCTTTAAGGGCATCTTCAGGGTAGACCTTCATCCACATACTGAGTTTGGTGGAAACTGGACAAAGGACCTGGGAGGAGCAGGGGAACAAATGGGCAGACGGACAAACACCGCTCATATAAACAATCGTGAAATGTAAAAACATCCAATAAAACCTGACGACTGATTGAACTGCAGTTGCTGTGTGAATTCTGGTTTCATAACTTGTCAATTCAGATCCTATGTGTTGACTAACTTCCTCGGACATATTCAAGCGAATATACTTTTTCAAAGGAGGCTTTGTGTCCTGAGTCTGCTTATCCTCAAATTCTAAAAATGAGAAGAGAAAAAAAAAGACTTCCTGTTGCCACTGGAATGGAGGCTCTTAAGTGGTGATACTGGGTCCCTGGGGTCATCTCTTAAAGTATCTTAAAAGCCCAGACAGTGTCTGGCTATAATAAGATGTTATTGAGAAGAGTTCTCCTGACCCCATCTGCCTCCTGCTATCACAAACTGTGGTACTGACTCTCCTCGCTGCTCCACCTTGAAGTTATTTTAAGACTGTTTGGAAGGAACAGAGTCAGCACTGTACTTATCCAGGTATATGTTTGGTTTGTGTGTGCGTTGTAGCTCAGTGCGTCACAAACTCTTGAAGAAAAAAAAATCGTGTACCAGGTCCTGTGGAGAAGGAGAGAACGACGAGCACTGTGCAAATCAGTGTTTGGGGTTTGTGCAAAGGAGTCCTGTGGGCGGATACCTGGGTCACTAGATACAGTGATCAGTGTGTTTGAGGCGTCCAACCACTGCTGGCTGCCCTCTAATCCTATAATTAGACTCTACAGACCACTTTAATGAAGGTTGGCCTTAATGGATGTGTGTTTGGACCATTTTGTTGGGAGTGTGTGTTTACTTTAGTGCACGGCTTCATCGACCGCCATGCCTCCTCAGCACGATGCTTGATGCTCTGGTCCAGATATAGCAGTGACCCTCAGCAACCTTTGTCAAATAACACTCTTCTGTGGTGTTGTTATTCGTTAACGGTCATTCTGATATCCTGAGCTGTTGATTCTTGGGCACAACTGTGATGTTAAGTTGTATTAGAAAGGAAAAAGACAATTGCAAATGTTGCATTTCAAGAGGGTTCAAGAACTCGACAAAGGACAGTAATTAAATCAGCAGATAGACATTACAGATACCAGGTAATAGTACCCACGGGCATGAAGACAGTAATGTCTATGGCAACTTGATATTTAACTTCAATGACCTTGACCCAAATAATTGACCTTCGGTAAATTTGATGTCACCTGGGCAATTCCAGATCCCACCTACATATGTGTGCCAAGTGTGATGCAAATTGGAGTGAAAAACTTAAATTTTGACCTTTGACCCCAATGACCTTGAACTCAAGTGGTTGACCTTTGACAAATTTGATGTTGCCTGGGCATTTCCAGAACCCACCAACATATGTATACCAAGTTTGATGCAAATCTGAGTTAAAAAAAAACTTAAATTTTGACTTTTGTCCTCAATGACCTTGACCCCAATGAGTGACCTTTGGGAATTTTGACTTCACCTGGGCAATTCCTGGGCAATAAAGAATTCATTTTTGCAAACGTCAAGGTCAAGGAGTCTGATTTACAACCTGATTTCAACCAAATGTGTCACACACTCAGGTGGATTCCAGAATTGTCCTGGCAAGGTCAGCCAGAGGTCAATCATTTGGGTGAAGGTCAAGGTCACTAGGGTCAAATGTCAGATTGCCGTAGCCCTTACTGTCTTCCTGACCACAGGTATGATTACCAAGCATACAATAAAGAGTGCTAAGTGTTTGAAGTCTAAACCAAATACATATCTTGTGTGACTACAATTTACTTTAAAAACTGATCTCGTTTTGGTGAACCATCCAATGGTTTGACAAGAACATTATGTCATTGATCATTCTCCCATTTGCTGTCTTTGTGAAATCATACATTGGGCTGTAAAGCAAAAAAATAATCAAATTTTGCTTAATCTGAAAACATCTTTTACTTTTATATTACAGCACATTATTCAAAAAATCTACAAAATTTACTATAATTTTCAATTTTTGATTCCATCCACAATTGCTACTAAAGGCACAATCTCACCTCGACGATTGGGCCAACGAACGTACTCGCCAACGTGGGTGTCCGCTGGTCTCAGCTGGTCTACGCTGATGAACGTTGACCGCGTCCAAAAATTTTCAACATGTTTAGCATTTGCCAACGTACCTCTGGCTACGATGGAGACCATTAGAGAAAGCTAATCTCCGCTAAGACCAAGTTCCCTATGCTAGCCTCCGCTAGCCTATGCTACCCGCCGCTAGCCTAAGTTACTGGTGTGATCGTCTACGCTGGCTAACGTTTGGGTGCTGCTTCGCCCTGCCTGCTCAGAATCACTGGACAGTCGTTTGTCGACCCCCTCTCCCGCACGTTGCCACTTTGGCAGAAGTCTCGCTTGTTCTAATGGCGTGCTGGCTAACGCCCGCCTCCTCACTACCAAACTCCGGTAACGTGATTTTTTGCTGACGTTTGGCCAATTTTCTCGACTTTGCCCTGCGTTCACCAACCGCTGGGGTAAACGTTAGAGTGAGATTGTGCTTTAAGTGCCGACGTGTCCTTGAGAAAGACGATTGTCCCCAAACATTGGGGCACGTCTCCCCTACATGGACATAGGAGGATGAAAAACAGCCATAAGTCCGTTTTTTTGTACAACTTACACTTTTCGTATACACAAATCTTTGTGTGTTTAATGGAGTAAAATTTCCGCTTAGCAATAGTGCATCAGGATGATATTTGTTTCCCCATCCATGCTAAACTGCTTTATCCTGTCAGCCTTTTATTTTATTTCCCATCCTCCCAGAGATTCAATTTCATGCAAACTTTAGAAATAATCATTCTTGAGCAGTCGAACTTTCTTAACTTGTGGCGTGGCCTTTTTGCTTCACAAATTTGGCTGTCTCTGTGCCTCTTTTATGGAAACCACATTAAAAAATAAAAAATATCAACAACTATTCGAATATTTCATGCATTGAGGAAGACGAGGAGAAGGCATGGTGCAAAAGCTAAGCAACGTATTGGGACCTGATGACTTTAACGCGCTGAAATCTGACTATTAATCCCGCTGCGTGCTCAGCCGGAGTGTGTTTGGGTTGCTGAATGCAATGAGGTGTAAATCAGCACTTATGGAGCTAAACTAGAGCTAAATGAAGTCATAATAACAGCTACAAAAAAGAGAGATTTCTCAAAGATTTGAGTCGGGGCCAACGCTATTAAGAATGATATATGGACTGGTTTTTCTGCAGGATCTTTACCCGCACTGGACACACAAATAATAACTTGCCTGTCAGAGCGGTTCTCAGCAGCTGACCTTTCGGAGCCGCACACAGGCACCTGACTGCTGACTCAACAACTCCTGGCCCCGTCCCCTTTAGTCTGTCTGCACCTCTTCATCTCTTTTGCTCTTTTTACTGTAGACTTGTCAAAGGCCTCCGTACCCTCTCTCCTCATATCTTCCTTTTTTCCCCCACTTTTCCTTCTATGCACTCTTAGTGGAATGATGTACAGTCTGATCCATAAGTATTTGGACGGTGACTTTCGCCCCCCCCTTTTTTTTCTTGTCATTGCCTCTCTATAAATCACCACAATGGCGTTGAAGTAAAACAATCAAGATGTGCTTGTAGTGTAGACTTTCAGCTTTGATTCAAGGCGTTGAACAAAAATATTGTATTACTCATATAGGAATTTTGGCCATGTTCATACATAGTCTCTCCATTTTCAGAGTCCAATATATTTAATTTGACAAACTAAATATAAATCATCACTTTTTACAGCCAGTTTTCTTTAGACAAGTCAGGGGATGGACACTTGAACATTCCCAAGTCGGTGAATATCTCTTGGACTTTATTTACATCCTACATATAGGCCCTGAGGTCCGTTGATGCTGGTGCTTATCCCCGGATTCTGTAGCGTGAAGCAGATAAGAGTCTACAACTCCTCCTGGACGGGACTTCAGTTCGACACAGGTTACTTCCCCAGCCAAAGCCGTTACCCATTTCCAGCTGGGTGGACTGGGACAGTGCAGATGAAGTTTCTGTCCAAGGATACAGACAGGTAGCTTGACCGGGAATCAAACTCGGGTCTACACATTGGTAGCCCAACTCCCTATCCCACTGAGCTGCCTGCTCTACCTCATACATGGACATTTTCAAGTCACTGAATATGTCTTGGACTTCATTTACATTAATCATTATAATAATCTACTTTCAGCTTCTCCCAATTTCAACTCAGGGTCGCCACAGCAGATCCCACATGGAAGAAATACAAACAGTATAGTACTGTATATTTGAGTGTTTTGGAAAAACATAGTAAGTCCATTTAAAAAAAAAATTGAGTTAAGGCCATTTTTAGACTTACTAGGTTTTACCTTATCTTATGACATACCATTCGATAAGAAAACATTTATGGTTTCATAGATATTGAAGCACCAAAACCGAGCAAGTTCCGAGAACTGATTCACTTATTCAGCCAAAACCGAGCAACTTTGAACTTTGGTTGAATTTTTGAAGCCAAAGTTCGATATTCTGACATTTCCAGAAGCAATGGAGGGACCCAAAGGTATTAGTGAAGCAAAAAAAGCAAAATATCTTGAAACTATTGGCGTGTTTTTTTCCTGTTTTCTCAACTTTACTGTTTTTGTACTAACTGGGTTTTTCCAAAACACTCAAGTATAGATGGTGATGCAACAGACAAAAGTTGCACTAAGCACAGTTTCACCTGATCACAGCCACAGAAGCCAATAACTCCTTCAGAGTTGTCATGGGTGTCTTGGTGACTTCCCTCACAAGTCTCCTTCTTGCGCAGTCACTCAGGTTTTGAGAAGTGCTTACTGCAAACAGATTTTCCATACAGTACCATGATGTTTGTATTTCTTAATGATTGATGTAAATGCATGATCCAGCAAATAGATGCCTCAGTGTTGAGGACCCCCAGTGGCTGGAGAAGGCAAAGGGGACACCCACGTGTCACCTGGCTGTGGAAGATAGATGGTTACTTTCAAGATTAGGGATGGACCGGGTGTCTGCCTGGGTGGTTGCTATCCTGGACCCAAGATGGTTCTGTGGGGTAGTCGATGTGGTGCATGCTCCCAGACTTTACTTGATTTAAATGAAGTCTAAGACATATTCAGCGAATTGGAAATGCTCATGAAGCCATCCTCCGATTTGTCTAAAGAAAACTTTGTGAACTACTCAAACCAGTCCATCTGGCATCAACAACCATGCCACATTCTAAGTAAAATAAATCAGTTTTCTTCCCCATTCTGATGATTTGTTTGAACTTCAAGAGATCCTCTTGAACATGTCTACATGTCTAAATGCATTAAGTTTCTGCCATGTGATTGGCTGATTTGATATTGGCTTTAATGTGCAGTTGAACAGGTGTAACTAATGAAGTGGAGATCAACCCCAAATTCCCAGTGCCAAAACCTAACCATATCAAAGAAATGCTGATCACCATCAAAACTGGTGGTTTGTTAAACTCACAGTTATCTTGCAGAACAAAGTCTTTTGGAATATGACGATTGCCAAAAGGAAGAAAGCCTGTATTTGGATCACCACATTCGTTGTTACTTGGCTGAAGCTCTTCCAGCCCAACATAATGTTACACTGAGAGACAGACGCCCAACTTGCAGGTGGAAACATGCTTTAGTTTGCAAAGACAACAAAGGAGACAGACAAACTTGGCCCAACCTGGGCACAAACACAAGCTGGAAGAACAGCTTTGGTGCTCCTTGGCAGAAATTCGACTACCCACCTCTGAACTCTGCTGGAAGTGATTAACAGTATCCCTACAAAACGTGCTCTCACATTTGATATTCATATAATGGAGGCGGAGAAAGCTGTCCAACACGTCGGTTTCAAAATCTCCCGTAGGTTTCCAACTGGACTAAGATCTAGAGAATTTTATGCCGAACAAACCATTCAGAGGAGGCATTACAGAAGAGACCACTCCCTTCGGGACTGGAATGCTTTGTCAGGGATGAATGCGATCTCTTGGTTTGCTGCAGTGAACTTTCTCTGGAGACTTGATTGTTGCACTGAGGTTAGGTTTCTAAAAGATCCCCCACCTACTGTGCTGCCAGGCTAGTGAAGGAACAAAGAAAGTAAAACTATAGTGAGTCAAACACTGGACTTTCCAATAAAGCACTTGTACAAAAAGTTCATCTTGATACAACGGTCGGTCATCTGGTTTTCAGATAAATCTGTTGGCAGCAAAACAGACTGGGAAATATACCAGAACGGTGCATTGTTGGTTCATTATTGAATATTCTGTTGCTAAAGGGACTGAAAACCTTTAATGATTATTATCAATCAAATCAGAAACATCAAAGGAGCTGAATGAATAATCACCAAAAAACTGGCAACCACAGATCAGTTAGTAGATTGGGTTGTCCATTATCCAAAGGATTGGTGGGTCAATCCCAGGTCGCTAAACTCCAAATTGCTTGCTCCACACTGTTGCATATTTGATACCAGGTCGGAAAGGCTTACTTCTTCTGAGCACCTACTTTGGGCAGCTGCACAAAATATTGTTTGCACATGGAAAGCACCATATTACAAGAGGATGCTGGAGTAGAAGTTAGGCATATTTCTTGTTTATGCACACACACACACACATATACAGTATATATGTATCGAGAGAGACAGAGAGAGATGGTTTTTATTTACATTAAAGATGTTTGTTGATTGGTTGGTCACGAAGATGACTCAAAAATGTACGATTGTCATGAAACTTAGTGGAGGGGTGCGTAGTAGTATTAAAAGGATTTTTGTGAACATTTCATTAACAATTATTGTACACACACTTGATATTTATACCATAGATATACCATGGGGAATAGATGATTAGATTTTAGAGTTATTTGATGCAGATTAATGAGGATAACATCATTTTTTTGTAAACACAATAACTCGTTAACAATACGTGGTAGACACTTGGTACTTACACCATAGGTATAACATGGGGAGTCAATAAGATGATAAGATTTTAGGGTTCTTTGGTGAATATATATGCCTATTAATGAGTAAGTCCTATGTACAGCCAGAGGGCCGTCACCCCATTGGTGCAGTGCTTATCCCCGGATACCGTAGCATGAAGTGGATGAGAGTCTATGACTCCCCCTGGACAGGACACCAGTCCATCGCAGGATACTTCCCCATTTACAGCTGGGTGGACTGAGACAATTCAGATGCAGATGTCTTGTCCAAGGACACAGGTAGCTTGGAGCACACACCTGGAAACAAACCCAGGTCAGTATGTTGTCTATATAAATACTACACTACAAGCATATCTGGATTGCCTCGTTTCAACTCCACTGTGAGGAAAATTACAAAGAGTGGATCACTGTCCAAATACTTATGGACCCAACAGTATGTATTATGTTGACACACATATGATATATTTGGATATGCTAATGAGCATGCCGATTTGGAAGCACTGTGTTCTAGGGCGTGTAAAATTTGATCGTTTTTATTTAATTAAATTTAATCCCTATTTGGCAAAGCACCACATAAACAAATATATGCTGAAACATGTTTTTTTTTAAAGGCACTACACAGTGCATTGTAAGCCAAAGGGCAGCGTAGATGCGTAAAACACAGCTTGCATTTCTGACATCAGGAGAGTGTTAGTCGCCCGTCTATATTCGCAGTGAACAAAAAGGTCAAAGTGATGTCTGACATTCTCCACACCTCTGGAGCTCATATCTCCTGCTGGTCGTGGAAATGTTATTGCAACCAAAAAATGATAGTTGGTCCGAGCCCAGTAGCTCTTATTTGAATGGCACAGAAAGCGCGTATCCTGAATGGAGTTTCCAGGAGATTTGGAGCAGCTTGACCTTTAGGTGATAGCCTCACTGTGAGGTACTTCCCCCTCAGGGCAAGAAGAAAAGGCGAGTCTGCTGTTTCCACCTCTCAATGGAAGCTTTATTGAATGAGGGAAAGACAGGAGGCTGTTTCGCCTTCACTTTCCTTATCAAATGTCATGCAAATTGCGCTAAAATCCGACCCTCATCCATTTCTTAACCTTGAAAAGCAAACATAGCGTTTTGCTAGACAAATAGTTCTCGCTGTGTAAATGCATTAAGGATAGAAGGGGTCATAAAAACGTGGCACGTTCACAAACGTAGCATCTAATCCTGGGTGATATCAGCCATGAAACATGCATGGCGTTCTGTCTGCGCTTTGTGCAGCTATAATTTCATTGCTGATGTGATTTTGTGCGGCAGCTTGCAGGATTTTTGCTTCCGCAATGAAGGCGGTAGAGGATATGATCAGCTGGAGTACAATATGATGAACGTTGAAGTATTATGGCTTCATAAAGCATACATCAGACTCCATTACCACTAACACTATCAAAAATGACTGCACGCAAGACCTCACCAGACTATGTTTCTGCCATTCAAAGCACATATTGATTTAGCTTTTCGCAAAACCAATCCTGTCTTATTTCCCTCAAGACCGCAGTCACCAAAGCGCCTTCTGTTCACGTTGTAGTTATTGAACTGTTACCCTTAACAGATCATCATGAGCAGCAACGCACCTTTTTCCTTCATCCTCTTAAACCCCGATAATCCCGAACGCATCGCGTGTCAGGAAAAATCTTCACATCTCCAAAAGCTAACTGTTTCTGTGGGGCGCCTTTTTGATAAGAAGGGTATAACTGATATTTGAGAAGGATTACGCAAAAAGTAATAAACAGTTTTTAATAAAACTTGGTGAAAAGGTAGAGACTGACGTGAAACAGGATCCATTAAAGGTTTGGGCAGAGCGAGAAAATGTCTGACATTTCTTTAACACTGTAATATACCGTAAGTAATTTACTACATATTTTGATGAAAGTTCAGAAGAATACTGGGACTGGCCTGGACTACAATTACATCTAGGGGTAGATCCAGATGAAAAGGAGGAGGTGGGGAATTTTTCATGAATTTTTGGTCAGTATGAACTCTAATTCAGTCATGGGTACCTGATGGCCCAGGAGCTGGATACAGCCCTCACATAGCGTCAGATCAGACATCATATACATTTCCATTAAACCTTTTAAGTACCAGGTACATACTGTATCTACTTTGACCACGTCAACAATTTTGAAAAATTGGCACATAGAGCAGGTACCTCAGTGGCTAAGGAGCTGACCTGCCAATATGGGTTTGATTCCTGGCGGCTGGGGAAGTAACCTGCAACGGACTGCACTGAAAAAAGTGAAACGTGGATAAACTTAAAAATATTAGTGTAATTTGTTACACCTATATTTATTAGGTTTCCTCAAAGTATATTTATAATATGGTTGAAACCTTAAATTATTAAATATACTTTGAGAGAAACTAATAAATTTAGGTGTAACAAATTACACTAATTTTTTAAAGTTTATCCACGTTTCACTTTTTTCAGTGTGGCCTCCAGTCCAGGGGGAGTTACAGACTCTCATCCGCTTCATGCTACGGAATCTGGAGATAAGCACCGGCACCAACGGGCCTCAGGTCCTATATAGGACTTACTTCTTCCTCTGGTCTGATGGATTTAACAAGTTCATAAAAGTGAAGCTTATAAAATTGTTTTCTTTTAATAGTAACTAACATTCATCAGCAGAGGAAGCTAACATTATCTCATGTCTGCCATTACCATAGGTAAAATAGGAAGCATCACTTTCAAAAAAAGGAAGTTGGCCTCGAAAACCATGTAATCCAGTAAAATAACATCTGCCAAGTGTCATTGCTGTTTCCTTGTTTGTTAGCATGATACCTCAAAAATCTACGGATGGAACGTGATGAAATGGAGTGGAGGGTTGGGGTGTAGGCAGAAAGAACATATGAAATCAAGATGTGGATTCAGATCCAGGGGTAGATGCAGGATTGTTTTTGTTTTACTTTTAGTAAGACGCATGAAGTCGGCCTATGAAGTCGTCAAAGAAAACCTAACAATCCTACCTAGTGACAACATGGTTTATGAAGTCACAAAGGAAAATATAAAATTCTTACCTTATGATATCTAAAGGCTTTGTCAAATGGTGTCAGAAAAAAACCTAACCTTATGACATCATAAAGCAGGAAGGTTAGGTTTTCCTATCCAACACCATTATGCAAAGCCTTTATGATGTCATAAGGCAGGAAGGAAAAATTTTAACATCCTGTCTTATGACATCACAATGAAAACCCTAACGTTCCTGCCTTGTGATGTCATGAAGTAAAATTTTCTTATATCATAAAGTATTCCTAATAAAGTCAAAGAAGTCCATTTCAAAATTTTACACAAGTTTTATCCAGTGAACTCTATAATTGGCAGATATACAGATATTGATGCCTGTTGTTCATTTTGTAGACATTCTGATGAGACTTCTATTCATCTATTCTTTGAATGTAATGTTACAAAACAATTTGGGTTTGATTTAAATTCTTATATTTTCAATAACACAGATGTAACTCATTATTTCACTTTAAAAGATATAACTTGTTATTTTGATAATATGAATAACATAATATTATGTTGTTAATTTTTTTATCTTATTCAGAAATTTTTTATTCATAAACAGAAGTTTTTAGATTCACAAATCTCTTTTCCCCACTTTTCGATTAATATCAACTCACTCTTGAACTCTTTGTCTCACAAAAAAATTTTAAAATTTGGTTTTTAGAACATTATAGAAATATTTTTGTTGAAGCCCCCAAAAATTAAATGAAATGGGGGGTTTTTTGTTGTTGTTTTTTTTTTGTTTTGTTTTTTTAGTTGAGAATTATTTTTATGAACATTTTTTTCTCAATGTATGTAATGTATAAATGGATGAATTTTTTTGTACATTGATTGACATTGTATATTGGTCTATTTAATTTATCTTTTATCTGATCTGGTGTTGTGTATTATTGTGTATTTGACATGATATGTACAATTTGTTAATAAATTTAAAAAAAAAAGAAAGTTCGATAATCTCCACTAGTGTAGAGTTAGTTTATACAAAGTAGGTTGGTGTAGGACCAGAATTCTAACCGGCCTGTTCTGTTTGTTGAAGGCGTGTGCTCTTTTAATTTTCAAACTGCTTAATATGGTTGAGGGTTTTGATTTTCAGAAATCCACAAAGAGCCATGTAACTTCTGTTAAATGTAAAAATGTATTTCACATGACAAAATATAAAAGGGGTTTTGTGTGGTATTAAAGTTTGTTTAATCCTCACTCGGCAGCAAAGTCTTTTACTCTCCTTTTCTGTTTCTTTTTTTTTTTAATCTCTCATGTCATTATCCCGTCTCTCTGTCTTAGTCTGAAAACAGAGCTCTACGTCTCTGCGGGTAAAGACAAAAAGCTCTGTTGCGAGAGGTGATGGTTTGCGGTGGTCAGCGCAGGTGGCTGGCTTTAATTGCATTAGACGGATGACGTGCTTAAAGCCCCAAAGGAGAAGAAAGAGATGGAGAAAGACAAGTTTCCTGGCACGTGGCAGCAGAGGGAAAAGAAAATGGTAAGAGACATCAGATATCGAATGATACAAACACGTGAAATAGGGAGGGAGGAGATCGAACGTAAGAAAACAGCCAGATATGACGGGAATAGAACGCTTGTAGAAGTATAAATTCAGTATCTGCATTTGTTTTATCAATTCCCACAATGAACATTTATTCTGGTATCAAACAGCTACACATTTCCAAGATAATTTCCTTTTGAACACAAAGCAAACATTAAACCTTTTGATATCTATTTCCCCAGATTACCCTGCATCAGTAGCCAGTCTCAGAGTATCAGCTCTCTGTTTCCCTGTTGTCTGAGCTTTGCTTTCAGTCGGGGGTTTACTGGGCCCTGAGCTCGGCTTAATACCTGCGGATGATCTTAAACCTGTAAAAGGCTCTCTCTCAGGCCACCCACTGCATCTCATTTCCTTTCACCAGTGGTTCTTTGCAGATAACATATAGCCAGAACACTAATTCTGTTTTTCCATGCACCTGGGACACATAAGGTGTGCCATAATGTGAACAACTGTGACCACAACCTGCGATCAGAGCGCGGCTCAGACGGTTTTCTTTACAAGTTGAATGGGCTCAGCTTAAGGTCTTTCTTAAAGTCACAATGAAATGAAAAAACCACATTTCAAGTTCTTATCTTGTGTCCACGATTGAAATCTACTGCTGTTATGGGTTAGCTAGTTGTTGTTTAAAAAAAACCAACCATGAATTAAATTCAATCTTCTGATTTGATTGAACTGCAGTAACTACAGCGGCCTAACATTGATCAGCCACAGCATGAAGTTATGAGAAAGACTAGCGGAAGCTAGGCAGAGAAGAGAGGTGAAGATCAAGTCAAGTCTGGGAGCATGTGCCGGTGCTACGTGTTGTAGCATCCAGCACACCACAGAACCGCCCCAGATCCTGGATGGCAACCACCCAGGCAGACAACCGGTCCATCGCCACCTTCCAAAGTAACCATCTGAAACGCGGGTGTCACCTTGGCCTTCTCCAGCTGCTGAGGTCCTCAACACTGAGCTACCTGTGTGCTGGATCATGCATAGAGAAACACGCCACAAGGCCAAAATATCATATCTGACGCTCCCTCACAATGCAAGCGATACTCCTCATCTGAGTCTCCCCAGGTAACTGCTTGTTTGGCACAAAGTCATTCCAGCAGTACCCAACGATCTTCCGAAGAGATGTAGTAACAAAGACATCTAGTCGTTGTCTTAGCTCACTGGTTATCGTCCAAGTCGCACAACCATGAAGATCTGTGAGCAGCAATATGGCTTCATGCAGAGAAAGAGCACTACAGATGCAATGTTTGCTTTGAGAGTGCTGATGGAGAAGAACAGAGAAAGCCAGAAGGAGTTGTATCGTGTGGTTTGTGGCTTTAGAGAAAGCTTATAAAGGGTGCCAAGAGAGAGAGGCGTTGTGGTGTTGTATGAGGAAGTTGGCAGAGAAGTATGCGAGGGTGGTGCAGGATATGTATGAGGACAGTGTGACAGTGGTGAGATACTTAGTAGTAATGACGGATGCATTCAAGGTGGAGGTGGGATTACATCAAGGATCGGCTCTGAGCCCTTTCTAAATTTGCAATGGTAATAGACAGGTTACCAAGCAAGGATGTCTGCAGTTGACATTGTGATCTGCAGTGACAGCAGGGAGCAGGTTGAGGTGAGCCTAGAGTGGTGGAGGTATGCACTGGAGAGAAGGGGAATGAAAGTCAGTAGGAGCCAGACAGGATACATGTGTGTGAATGAGAGGTAGTGTGACAGACTGGTATGGTTACAAGGAGTAGAGGCGATGTAGAGGCGTTCAAATATATGGTATCAACTGTCCAGAGTGTGGTAGAGAGGTGAAGAAGAGAGTGCAGTCAGGGTGGCGTTGGTGGAGAAGAGTGGCAGGACTGATTTGCGATAGAAGGGTATCTGCAAGAGTGTAATGGAAAGTTTATAAGATAGTAGCAATACCACTTATGTTGTATGGCTTGGAGTAGTGGCAGTGACAAAAAGCCAGGAGGCATAGCTGGAGGTGCAGACAGCAACACTGCAGCAATCAATGGGGTTTAAATGTTTCTCGGCAGGGCTCATCTTTAATGCTTGTTGTAACATAAGAGTCAAGGTCCCGTAGTGTCCTGTATTCTCAGAATTTCCCAGAAGGGTGGATTCAGAGGTAATTCTGATAACTTTCAGCGCATTTCAGAGCCGTAAATGAATTTCTAGTGTAAAAATGGGAAAATAACAACAGTGGATGAATGGATACTGCTCACTACCGCTGAAATGACTAATCTGTGTACAAAGAAATCCCACAGACAACAATACCTCCTGGCTCTAGCTGTCATTCTACATAATTTCGCCCACCTTAAATTAAGGAAAGCAAGGGGAAAACAATCTGAGGTCTCTGAATAGATCGCAGTCAAATGGGTAGAAAAGTCAATTGGATTAGTCGTCATCAATCATTCAATCCTGGTATTGATCCTGAGCTGGAGAAGCTATCCGGAGGCTTGCTTCAGCATCCAAAGTGGGATTGATTAGGAAAAAAAATGAGCCGGACCGTCACGATTTAGTGGTGCACAAACACCTAAAGTCCACAAACACACCACAGCACCCCATGTTACATTTTGACTAATATTCAGTCATTCAAGAGGTGGTGTTAGCATGTTACAAGGATCTGTGCCGCCCAGCCAGCAGGCTTTGAGAGCCAAATTTTCTTGTTGTCTCATTGGTGTTGCTCCTCCCCCCCTCAAAAAAACACCAACATATCCGCTGAGACGTCCGTATTACCACTTTGCTGCCGCGGTGTTCACTGTCCTGCGTTTAGCATGTAATGCAACACTGCAGAGATCAATATAACACTCACAAACTGAAATATTTGTCGATTTCTTAGCATCTCATAGTGTCTATTTCCAGAATGTAGCCGTGCGACACATATATGAAAATTGAGATCCCCCCACCCACCACTGGCATTTAATATGGAATATTCCAATATCCTTTCCGTAAGGTCCAAGATGATTGTGTATCGATACCAAGCAGCAGTGAAACTGGTCTGAAGGCTTATAGCGTTGCAGCATCCTATTAAGGCACATTATGGCTGGATTTTCTTTCATTTCATTAGCCACCCACAGAAATAAATTTGTTGGCATGTTCCATGCCCTATTAGCAGTTAAAGCGGGCATTGAGTAATCTACTGCCGCGATCAAACTCGGTCCCAGCAGGAATTACAATAAAACTGACAGATATTGAAAGGAACACCCTTATTATTGTAGATATCCAACATTGTTTCATCATTTCACTGTGCACAGGATTAATAGGATTGCTTTGCTTTTTTCCTCACTGGCTTCAGAACAAGCCTGTTTAGCTTCACTGGCATTGATCATTAGCTAATTTTGTTCTACGGGCCAATAAAAGCCTTACTTTATGCTCCCCTTGAGAGTCCTGATTACTCTGTTTTACACATTTCAAGTGTTTTACAGTATTCTGTACGGCAGTGGCTACGTTTCATTTACAACATGCAACAACACGGCATTTTGTTTGTAGCAGACTGAGGTGGTATAGAAAACATAAGTTCATAATTAATGACAAAAACATGAATTGCACAATGGATGACAGAATTTAACACGTGTACATGTTATTTGCACTGAAACATAATTAGATTTCATGATTCAGCACTGTGCAAAAGTTCTACATTACCTAAAATTTTGAAAAAAAAATAGTTTGATGTTTCTCCCCCACTTCATTAGTGGGTCGAAAAATCTAATTTGAAAGGTACAAACATTCCCATTTCACAAAACGATTTCCACCCAGAATTTTTCATTTGATTGCTCATGCTAACTGCAGTTCACGCTACCACCACTTTAACGGTTAGTGTCAACCTCATTAGCGCCAACCATTAATTTTTTGCGTTAACCTCAATCTTTAACATTTAGCATCAACTGCAACTTTAACTGAGGTTACCATGACTGAAAATGTTAATGGTGAGTACCGCATGTGGGTGACTAGTCAATGTTCCGAAGGCCCATTGGTCCGAAGGCCCACTGGTCCGAAAACTGTTAAAAATGGTTATATGCAGTTCAAACTTAGTAAAATGGAGCAAAATAGAGTTCAAACTTAAGCCCATCTCTCACAGAGTAGCAAATGCTGACGAATGTTGCGATTTTTGGGTTTCGTCAGGGTTCGTAAAAGGTTACAAAAGAGTTCGCAAACCGTTTTTGTTGTCGCACAGACATTTTGAACATGTCCAAAATTTCTTCGCGAATGTATTTTTCTGCAAACAGTTGCAAACATTTGCAAAACAGTTGCAAGCATTTGCAAACGGTTGTAAACCGTGTCGCTAAAGTTATTTTCGGTTCGCCACGTAGTGAACACTAGCAATAGCTGCAGCAGCAGCCAGACAAAGCGATTCTTCCTCAAGGGCAGCAGCACGTCGGGCAGAAAAATCATGACAGAGGCGAGTCCTGATTTTTGCCAAAGTTCATCAGAAAAGCAGCGAATCCAAAAATCACAACGTTCATCAGCATTCGCCACTCCGTGCGATATTGGCTTTAGGAAAATCGAGTTCAAACTTTGCAAAATGGATTTCAATAACCCTAACCCTTCGGACCAGTGGACCTTCGGAATAATGACCCATCCCCCCGCAGGTGACTGCAAATGCTACTGCTAACTGCAGTTAGTGTTTCCCTTAATACAGTCCACGAATAGTCAAACATGCCATGTAACAATGTCAGATATAAATAGTGACACGATCAACATCTGTAAGTTCCCAGATAACTTTCATGTCTGGTGATTTAAACTGCCAGTGGCAGTGGCAATCCTGAAAATCCCTATCTCTCATCATTGGGGAGATTTTAAAAATTCATATCTCCACCAATTCTTGAGCGATTAATATGAAATTTGGTGGGGATATGTAGAGTGGCAACCTCTATCACCATACCATGTTTCATCTGGATCTGAATCCAGAATCCGGATTTGACATCACTTTCAATTTTATCATTGAAAACCCCATCTAACATCTTTAAAGGTTTTATAATTCTGAAATCCCATCAGATACAATTCAAGTTCACTGTGCCTGGAGAGGATCCCATGGGCAAACATTCACCTACATTTCATCTGGATTTCCTCATTCTTCTGGATCTGTTGATATGAAAAAATGTTTTAGCAAGGGCCGTGCACATATCACGTTCCTGTGAGATAACTAATAGTGCTGGAGACTTTTAACATACACCATTGTGTTCCTGAGACAATGCGAATTCACTAAAGTGCAAACAGATTTGAGCTATCTTTAACCCTCCTGTGGTGTTTGGGTCAAATCTGACCGATTTACAACTTCATAAAATCCTAAACATTTTATTTTTCCTCTGATTGCCTCAAGGCCTTATGATATCCTCCACACTAGGCATTTG
>OMMV01233255.1:0-13742 GCA_900302635.1 Chatrabus melanurus | reverse complement strand
TCCATGGCTTCTCCAAACTCCTCCCACACCCGAGTTTTTACCTCATCAACCACTGAGGCTGCAGTCCTTCTGGCCTGCCAGTACCTGTTCGCTGATTCCGGAGAACTCTGTGCCAACCACACACGAAATGCCTCCTTCTTCAGCCTGATGGCTTCCCTCACTGCAGGTGTCCACCAGCGGGTTCTTGGGTTGCTGCCATGACAAGCGCCAACAACCATCTGGCCACAACTCAAAGCAGCTGCCTCAACAATGGAGGCCTTGAACATGGACCTCTCCGATTCCATGTCCCCAACCTCCCTCGGGATGTAGACGAAGCTCTTTTGGCGAAGCTCTTTTGGAGGTGTGAGTTGAAGGCTGTTCTTCCACCAAATGTTCCCAGAAAACCCTCACAACACGGGTTGTCTTTGTGATCAGGCAAATAATATGGCATATGTTTCAATATGATTGGAGGATTTTAAATTTGTCCGGACCCATCTTGGAAAATATGCCCACCATCTTGGATTTTCAAATGGCCAATGGGGTAGATTTGAAGAGTGACCTATATAGAATATTTGTGGCAAATTTCATGCTTTTATCATCATTTGAAATATCTTGGCAATATTTGCAATTATCTGCTCTACTATCAGCTCACCCACCAACTTCAGCAGCCCTGCACCACCCTTGGTATATAATTAAATATAAATAGTAAACAGTGCCTGTGAGTGTGTACCTGCATGAGTGGTGTTTATAGTTGAGAAAGAATAAAGTGATGAGGATTATACTGCAAAGGATACTGCCAGAGACCAAACTGATGTTTCCTTGAATTTTTAGGAACTATCTCCCCCAAAATTTCCAATTTATTCTTAGCCTCTGTCTACCTATAGGTAGAATATTGTGGTCAGTGATTATATGTCATTGGGTATTCTGAGTAAATGTACTCTGTTATCTTGTCAGCACCTCCTGGTACACTACGTTACTTATGGAGCAGCGTTTCTTCTGCAGAATTTTCCACTTTTACAGTAACATAATTTTCAAATATATGTGCATCCATGATAGTATAGCACAGCGGAATGGACGCTCTCCAGAGTGGATTAAAAGGAAAAATGTTTCGGTGTGTGGACAGTGGAAACGATGCAGTAACATTAACCGCCAGTGGGAGGAAGCAGTGGTATGTCCTGTCGCTGTCAATGTGTCTGCGAAGCGCAGAAGAAGAGCACACAGTGGAGCGGACACAAACAGCACCTGCCTTAAGAAAGGTGGTCTCCCCACAGAGAGGTCTCTCTTCAAAGGTCAATTTTTTTCAAAGAAATGACATCTGCATGGGTCTCTGATTATGCGTGGAAAGTTCCGTGGAAATCTACCCAGCGGCAGCTGAGAAATAAGGCGGACATACAGACATCCTTACAGCGTTATAATATCAATTAAATATTTAAACATATCTAATTATTTAACCAAATATTTTGCTTAACACCAAAAATATTTAGTTAAATGTTGGTTAACCATTTAACTATTTAGTTACACATTTGTCTAAATAATTAGCTCCATGTTTAGCTAACTGTTAAATCAAAATTTTAGATAAATACTTAGCATTTATTGAAATATTTAGTAAATAATTAATCATTGAGCTTAACATTTATATATGTATGCAACAATACTTTTTATACGCAAGTAAACAATAAATTTTAGCTTGAAAGATTACAGTTTTCATATTAAATGTCTTGAAAAAATAGCTAAAAATATGTATAATAATTTTTTGCTGTAATTATGTCTAAATGTGGAAATCTGAACCGTGAATGTGAAGATGTAGTATTCGTTTTGGTGTGCCGATGGTGGTTTTTGCGGGCATCTGTGTTGGTGTGTGAACTTCACAGGTCTGACCACATGGCACAGGGTCATTTTTCTCCCATTCTGACACATGGCCCCTCTCTGCCTCACATCTCCGTCTCCCTGCCTCACATCTCCCTCTCCCTGCCTCACTTCTCCCGCTCGTTTATCTTTCAGAGAGGAAACCAGCAGGAGGGCGTGGACCTGTCTTAACGAAGAAAGCAAAAGGGGAAAAAAGAGGAGAGGTTTTGCCCTAAGTGTGCATCATTTCACTGTACCTGTGTGCGAGCAGGTGGGACTTTGATGGGACAGTGAGCAATGCCTCACACGCAGAGACAGCAGGTTGGCGGCAGGGGCCAGTGCACCTCCCGCCTCTCCCTCCTCCTCCTCCTATCCTTTGCTGTCCGGCCCAGCCATGCAGCCATACACATCCCAGCCAACTGTGAGTACATAATGCACAGTTGAATGTGCCTATTCTATTATGAATCGTGATTCATAACAATAGAAGCCAAATGCTTCTGCGAGGTTCAGAAATCTATTTGTTGTGGTAATTGCACTGTTGATTCAAGAAAGCACGCTAATGATGATCTTTCATCAGGATTAATTAGTACAAATGAGCCATGCGAACATGTTCTTTCAGTAACCCCAATAAGAAGGTTTGGATTGTGTTTTTTCTGCATGACATTCTACGCTGCCTGAGACTTCTTTAGTTAGCTCCCAGTCTGCTGTGTGGTGTGTCTAATTACTTTGTAATTGATCGGCTCACAGAACATTGATTAGTCTCAGTATTGATCTGGTTTGCTTGGTGCAAACCAGAATCTCATTGGGAGTAAATTAATCAACAAAAATCCAGCTTCCCCCCATTTTTAATTTCTTCTCAATGCAATATGTGTGCATTACAAATTCACATGACATTGGCGGTCGTGCAGGAAAATTGATCTTCATCTTCTCTGTGAGCCGGTCTACTCTCAGAGCTCCAGCAGAGAGAATATTGTTTCCACAGCCGCTCTTTTGTTTACTTTTAAACCAAGGCCTACTTGAAATGAGTCATGGTCCTTCACCGCCCACACACATCACAAACGTGTGTGTACAAACAAGCAATCACACAGGCATCAGTGCACACAGTAAACGCTGATGTTATGCAGTAAATCTCCCAGTCCAATTCCCGAAGGAACAAGGTGACACAGAGGTGAGAGGGTGATGGTACAGAGGAGGAAGGAGGGGCAGGTCAAAGACGTAAAGGTTAAGGTTTCCCTTGACTTTCAATTAGCGGACCTCTGCCGTGTCAGTCAGTGATCAGGATCAATAAAGGTGATAGAATCAGGAGTCAGGGGTTAAAAGGTGTGTTCTGTTACAGGTGACATTACACGGCTTTATTGTTCACATGTCATAATTGTTGATCACTTATCTTTGAACCATATAACTGTTTTCTATCTTCTTTTGTTGACTGTAACTAAAATGTCTTTCCTTGTTGCCTTTTCACCGGCCATCACTCTGGACTAACAGACCACATAAGTGATCGTAAGTGCTTCTAACTTTATTGATGTCTGTTAGCCTTAATGCAGGTGCTGGCAAACCTCATTGTAAACACTTTCATTATGCTAGAGAGACTTTATTTTCCAGCTGCACAGGAAAAAAACATTTTGCGCCGCGCTGCACTTCAGTGAATCTGACATGATCCGGCGTGTTTGTGTCTGCGCTCGTACATCAGCTTCACTGTGCCTATTTTAACCTATCTGTTGGGAACATGCACGCTTGTTGTCATGCTCTTTGTGCATGAGTCTACCTTTTTGTGCATGTGAGTCTCTTTGGCCCATTTGACTCCCAGTAGGTGAGCTCTTCTCTGTAGAACTGATCAGAGGAGCTTCGGCGTGAGGAGCTGCTGTCTGTACAGAGATATCGGTGCTGTCACATTAAAGATGGAGAGGAGTAAAGAGGAGTTCAAGTGCTAAACCAGCATCTCTCCTCCTCCTCTGCCAATAATGTTACACCGCCTGCAGCCCAAACTTCAATTTGATCAGCTGAGGAAATGAGCTTATTCCCTCTTTCAGTGGGAATTCTTTCATTAAATTCCCTCGCTCTTCCAATCATCACTCTCCAGATTTCTGCAAAGCCAGCCCTTATTTGTTTTTCCCCCTCTCTCTTGGTCTCCTTACTGTGTTTTCACCTGTCCTCTATGAATTCTCTCTACATTACATTCCCAGACGTCTCCACTGTCTGCTCAGCTCTTCATCTCTATCCCCTGCTCCACATCTATGCGTGTCCTCCTTTATTCATTTACGGTACCTACAAAATGTAAATTTATCTCTGACCCCAGCTCTGTCTCTTTTCCTTCAAATTAAATCTTCTTCCAATAGCTACCTGGCTGTGTCCTCTATTGTACCACGTGTGTAGAAGAAAAGAATGGAAGTGTTGAAAGGCAAAACATAACTAGAAGAGTTCTTAATAGAGTGCATACCTCCTTCATGGAGCAAAACCTCACATCTTGTAATGTTCAGAAAAGTCTTTTCAACAAATTTCCTGAAGATTGTTTCATGATTAAAAAGTCACAATATTGATATCTTCTACTCCTGTCCTTTTTCAGATCAACTACAAAATATAGTGGTATCCATTTCAAGTTAGAGCCAACATTTTCAGCAGGTTTTGGGAGAAAGCATTCTAGTAACATGGTATATTTCACAATTTAAACTTTTGTCAAATTATAATTTTTTTGCCAGTTTTTTTTTATCAGCCTCAATGGGCAATGACACCTATTCCAAATCAGACCCAATATTTTCTTTATAATATCATTCATTAAATTTTGTAAAAATGCGTTCATTATTTAAAATAGCCTTTCTTGCAAGTTTATATTTTTGTGCGTGATCTGATACTGCACAGCTTTATCCATATCTTTATAATTTAATGGAGTTTTCCAGTATAGACCCAACTTTTACAATTTTCTCAAAAATAAGATATATTACTATCGTGCAAAAAACAAAAACAACAAAAAACAAACAAACAAACAAAAAGGTCAGCCACTCCATCAGTTTTTTGTGGATCTGCAATTTGTGGTTTCTTTTCCAGGGTAGTAGTAGGACTAGTAGTAGTAGCAGGAGTAATAATGACAAAAATAATAACAACAACAAAGTGTTGTCATTAACTTACAGAACCCTAAAATGGTAGTGTGTTGTCTTATTTTGCAGAACTTGTAGAGCCATATGTACCTGCACGCACTGCAGACTTTGTTGGAGCTTCAGGGTTCTGGTGCTTACTGTATGGTTGTGAAACTTAAATGCTAACCACTGACCTAATTAAGTGACTGGATGTCTTTGGTACTAGGTCCCTTCGGACGATCCTTGGTTACCGTTGAATGACACTGTGTCAAATGAATGGTTACTTAGGGAGACTCAGATGAGGTGTATCACTTGCATTGTGAGGGAACTTCAGCTACGATATATTGGCCATGTGGCATTTTTCTTTGGGCATGATCCAGCATGCACGTGCCTCAGTGTTGAGGAACCCTGGACCTGGAAAAGGCCAAGGGGACGCTCACATATCACCTGGCTGCAGCAGGTAGATAGCTAATTTCCAGAGGTGGGGATGAGCCAGTTGTCTGCCTGGGTGCTTCACGTCCAGAACACAAGATGGGTCCATAGTGAGGTAGATGCAGTGGTGCACAGCCCCAGCGCATGCTCCCAGACCTGCCCTCTTATAATGCTCCCTTCCTCTGGGATAGCCTGCCAGCTAATATTCTGTTCAGTGTTAAATCTAGGATTAAGTCATATATATTCTATGTTGGTTGTAATTAATTAACCAACTGCCATATTTGATTATTTTAATATGGGATGTAGGAGGAGGGTAGAAACAACCATTGGTGTTTAACATTGGTTTATTAGTTGATGAGTAATCCTTCTAACAAATAAAATGACCGACAAAGAAGTTCAGGAGAAAGCATCCTGGCTGCATTAAAAAAAAAAGAAGAATGTTAAAGTTTATGTACAAGAATCACAGACAACTGATAGGGAAAGAGAAACACATCTGGTGGTCCCTGCTTCATTTATTTCACAGGCTCCTTCCCTCATCTCTCTCTCTCACAGGGAGCTTTGTTCCAAATATTTCTTTTACATGAGCCATCTCTCTTAAATTATGCCGTGCGTGTCAATTTCCTCTCATCTCAGCCCATTTCTTCCACTTACTTTTGTTCTTTTGCTCAGCCTACATTTCACCTCTTTCTCTTGAGAGGCTTTTTAAGTGATATTGCCAGAATATCTGGAGCTGTTAAACTATGAAAATGAGCAGTGCCCTCATTATTCTGTATTTTTCCATAAGTGGACATAAAAATATAATGCATATATGTGTGCATGTGTTATTACAGCAGCATGCAGTACGTGTGTGAACGTGACTCTATACTGTATACTATACATGTGGGTGGGTATGTGCACATGCATGTATGCATCTCATTTACAGTTAGGTCCAACATTTTTCTTATTTTAGCTGCCTACTGTAGTATGCTGTAGTTGAAAGCAAGTAATATGAGCTCAAAATGCAGACTTTCATCTTGAATTTAAGGGTTTTTAAATCAGAACAGGTGAACGGTGTCTGGATGGGATAACAACACTTGTTGGTTGTGGTTCAGCATTTTTAAGCATCCCAATGTAATTGGACAATAGGCTGTGAAACTATTTGATGACAGGTGTATAGTATTCCATCATTTTTTCCTTTACAATTAAGCTGAAAAAAGTCTCGACTTCCAAAGTTCCATTTTAATTTGGAATCTGTTGCTATTCAGTGTCACTATCACATTTAAAGACTTGTCAATCCCGTTAAGATAAGCTATCATTAGGCTGAAAAACAACTGAAGCCCATCAGAGAGATTGCAAAAACACTGTGTGTGACCAAATCAACTGTTTATTTTAATCATTGTTTAGTTGATATAAAAAGCAACAGTGAACTTTTGAGTCCACTAACACCAAAATAAGCAGAAGACCAGGAATAACAAGTGTGGTGGATGACAGAAGAATCCTTTGCCTGGTGAAGAAACCCCTTCACGGCACACGGTCAGATCACGAACACCCTCTAGGAGGTTGCAGTATTTATGTCAAAGATCAGACTTCACTAGAACAAACACAGAGGGTTTGCCTCATGATGTATACCACTGGTGAACCTTGAAAACATTCAGGTTGGAATTGGTTAAAAAACATCTAAGTACAGATAAGAGAAAGATCAACTTGTACTGGAGTGATGGGAAATGTATAAAATTTGGGAAGTACTGTTCATGATCTGAAGCATGGCAGTGATAGTCTTATGACATGGACCTGGATGACTTCTGAAGTATTTACAATTGTATTATTTGCTCACAATCAGCCAAATTCTTCAAAACTCAGTGCAGATGGTCAGTGACCAAAAGAATACTGTGAAAGCAACCAAGACTGCTGTAAGACAAAAAAAGTGGAATATTCTGCAATGGCCAAGTCAGTCACATGACCTGACGCCAATTGAGCATGCATTTCACTTGATAAAGGCAAAACACCCCAAAAACAAACAAAACTGAGGACAGCTACAACATCGTCCAAGAAACATTGTGAGTAGTTATGTTTGTGGGATCCAGACATTTTCAGCAAAGAATTAAAAATGTTAATTTAATTTATGATTGTTAGTTTGTCCAATTACTTTTGCACCCTTAACCCTCTGGTGCATAGCGGTCACTGCAGTGGACAGCTACTAAAAAGTCATTTTCTCTTAAATGCAATGGTTTCTGCGGTGGAACTGTATATCAGCCTCTGTTGAAATGTTTTTCAAAGCATAAAAAGAAACAAGTGTTTGTATATTTACAATAAAACACAAGTTAATTCATTTTTACAGTAAGTTCACAGTGTTTTATGTTGACTACTCAGGCGCATGTAGTCCGCTGGACTGGACATGTCTGTAACTTTATGAAAAAATTATATGTTTGGAAAAAAAACAGTTGAACATTTTTTTTCATGTCCTGAGAAGAATAAAAACACCAGAAAAAAATCTTGACCAAGGCTTTCATAATTCATGCATCAGAGGGTTAAAATGGGGCAACGTTGTGCAAAAAGTGCTGTAATTCCTCCATCATTCACTTGATTTGTATGTAAATATCCTCAAATTGAAGCTGACAGGCTGCACCATGAGCTCATTTTGATCATTTTAATGTAACTTCACTATTATGTTACAGACACCAAAACTAGATCAAAAGTGCTCAGAGAGCACAGCAGTGCCACCCCAACATTTCAAAGTATATGAGAAAAACAGAGAAAATGTTACATTAACTTTTAAACAGTCAAATTTAATGACAATAAAATATCTGAATTCATTCGTATCTGCCAAGATTGATTAAAATTGGATTAGGCGTTCTTAAGATATTTTGCCAAAGCATGTATCTCACTGGGCTTGCGACTGATTGGCGAATCAGAAGAACGGACATTCGTCTAATTCGGCTCTTGGTCTCAATTTAGTCTGAAATTATTCTCTAAAGAGTCTGAATCAGTATCCCCATTCGCTAATTAGTTGTTCGCCTGGATTTCATTCGCCTGCGGATTTTCAACATGTTGAAAACCCTGGTGGCGAATGAATGACTGCTTATTTTCACTACTTTGTCTCTAACTATTCTCTAACTAGTCTTTTTATTCTCTAACTAGTCTTTTTACCCGCCAAGGAGTCTTCAGTAGACTGCTACCAAGCTGCCCCCCGCCCCCCCAGTTTGTTTCAAGTCGTCTCCTAAAAATTACGTTTTTTTGTTAAGGCGCACCTCACAGCCCTTCTGAGAGAGAGAGAGAAAAGAGAAAGAGATTCGGGAGTTGCACACACGCACTTCACAGCCCTTTATTAACTGTGATGACATTGGAATATTTATATTTATTTCATATTTTGTGATTTGTGCGGCTGCCTGCGGGTTTGGTTGTTGCTGCGAGCACACGCAATAGAGAGACAGAGAAAAGAAAAGAGAAAGAGAGACAGTGGGAGTCACGCGCACTTACATACACACAGAGAAGAGTGCAAGACGCAGCGGGATGGGTTCATCAAGAGTGGTAAACGGTCTGAAATCAGTCGCCTGGTTCACCGAAAACTTGGCCAACTTCATCTAGCAGTCGTCTAAAAATGCAGTCGTCACAGTCGCCAAACAGTCGTCTCTCAATGAGATACAAGCCTAACATACATGGTTACATTGAGACCAAGGTGATCACTCGAGTGTACGCCTGCAGTGATGGCACGAGCAACCACATTTTGTCCAAATACTTATGGGCCTAACTGTATTTTGATTGTCTGGAGTTGTTACCTTTGCTTTATATACTGTATCTGAAGTGCACTGACTTTACAACAGGCTATGTGACCAGTGTTGTACCAGCACTAACTGTGCGTGTGTTTGGCCACTGCAGTCAAGACGCCTCCAATGATCGCCACACAGCCGGAGACCGTCACTGTGTTCAGTGTTGAAGACCTCGTCATGAGCTGTGAAGCCACTGGCAACCCTCCACCCATGTTAGTGAACACGTGTTTATACACACACAAAAACAGAAATTATGTCTCATTAAACTCTAAAGATGTTGAATCATCACGGAGTAGTGTAGACACTTTATCCCTTCAGATAGTTGAAATCTATATCCTTCCTTCTCCTTGTTCAGCTGACGTCTACATATTAGTGTTGCATGAAAGCACAGATTTTCCCAGTCAGAGTTTTCATTTCAACAAGGGATAAATGTCATTAAGCCCTCGAGCAATCTGTGTCTTAGCCCCTCTGAAGTGTAAAACTGCTCCAATTGCAGAGGAAAAGATGAATATCGCAATTACGCAGCATAGGTTTATGAGTCCCAGCAGGGCATCTTATGCAAATTCTGCAGCAATTTTCATTCGTGTCTTTAACTTCAGTGATATGTAAGGACAGCTTGTGCGTCTTAAAATGACTTTCAAAGGCAAATGACTGATATTTATGTGAAGCAATGATGCCTGCCATCAATCATACTCAATTTTGCCTGTCTTCAAGTTTCCGATGGACGAAAGATGGAGAGGAGTTCGATCCAGGAACTGATCCGGAGTTGAAGGTTACTGAGAGTTCTGGTTCGTTTGCTTTCTATACACTCAGTAACACCATGGACACCCTGAAGCAGTACCAAGGCAAATATGTCTGCTACGCATTCAACGAGCTGGGGACAGCCGTGTCCAATGAGGCCATACTCAACATTGATGGTAAAACAACACAGAAAACTGATTAATCAGCTTTTAATTACATAGCAACTACGGAGCAGATTGACAAGCTGGTGAAATTCTGAAGATGGTTCATAAGTTAAACCTGCAAATCCAGTCGTGCAAAATGAATACTTTTTTTGATTTGGAATAGCTCTGCATTTGCCTTGAGAGAGGAAACACACGCATTGAAATTTTACTCCATTTATTGTTTATTGTAGAGCATGTAGCTCAGTGGGATAAGGAGTTGTGCTGCCGATATGTATACCTAGGTTTGATTCCCAGTTATACTACCTGTCTGTGTCCTTGGACAAGACACTTCATCTGCATTGTCTCAGTCCACCCAGCTGTAAATGGGTATGGGTCTTGACTGGAGAAATAACCTGCATTGCACTGGCGTCCCCTCCAGGGGGAGTCATAGACTCTCATCTACTTCACGCTGCACAACAAGGGGAAAAGCACCAACATTTCCACCAAGCTGTGCACTACGACTCCTCAGGATGGTCAGTACCCTTACAGATGAAACACCTCCTCCTATGAACTTGGTGACTCCAGTGCAATCCCTGGAAACTTCCACAGTCTTATTGTGCATGAATGTCCACATTCCATTTGGGTCACCAATTGTGTCCATGCCTGCAAGTCCTCCACCCAGATTGCTTACAAACTTGACATCGAACCAGATTAAGTTTAGAACACCGAAAAGATGTAAGTAAGGGGACTTCAACTGGATCCTTATGGAAACTACAACAAGTCAGTGGTCACAGTTCACAAACTGGGCACTTCTGTAAATCCTACAATTTTGCAGGTGGCTCCAGCATCTTCCCACGAGAAGATGATCAATCTCCTGTGCTACACCAGCGGTATTAGAATACCATGTTCAGTGGAGCTACTCTCGATGCTGAAACTAGGATCCAGCAACTTGTAGCACCAGACTTTTTGCAAATTCAAGGAGGTTTGAACCATTTTCACCACAGTTAGAGCCCTCATAACCTGCCCTGTCTGTGCCAATATAGCCCATCTAGCAACCAAGCTAATTTTGCTCTTCTAAGTATATACGACACCATTCTACAATAAAAGTTTGCTGTAGTGAGCATTGCAGGGTCCTGTACAGGACACATAGGGCTGGCAACTCGACTACAGCGGATCCGATAGAGATCCGCATGAGGATTTGGCACAAGTTTTATGCCAGATGACCTTCCTGACTCAACTCCAGTTGGAGAAACACTGTACAGCCCCTGGTCTTCCCAAGCATTCTCCCAGCCAAATACTATTCAGGACCTACTTTGCTTAATTTTTGAGATCTTACCGGATCAGGTGTGCACAGAGTGGAATGATGCACAGTGGACACATTTCTATATTGTTTATAAAATGATATAGTGAACAGTCTTTCATTATTTTTCAAATGATTTAGGCACATTAAATATGCCTAAATCATCTGCATAATATTGTATATTTCAACCAATTTTGTGTTCTTTCAAAAAGTTTAATTATGGAAAATTTTGAAAATAATATATAATTCACTGTGATTATATTTGATTTAATTTTTTTTTTATTCATAAAACACCCCCGCCATATCACCTCTGTCCACTGAAGCTTTAATTAGTTATCCAAAGACACAATGCTTTCTGTTGAACATTTAGGTTGGAAACCAAACTGTTACAGGTGCAAATGATAAGTGGTTTCTCAGTATTTCACTATATAGAAACAATCTTTTCCCTGCCAGTGTCAAAGAAATCCAAACATTTGCTGAGATAGCTTTAATCATAGCCCATTGCATTACAGTGTTTCTTCAACAGATGACAATTTTGGTGTCAGTACTTGTGTAAATCCCTTCAAAGTTCAGAGAAGTGAGCTGAGTTGTTGCTTTTATCAGCAGTCACAAAGCTGTGAGCAGAGCCAGTTTATTGCCTTGCTTCTGACAGACTCATTTGTTAGACCTCAGCGAGATGTCACCCAGAACCCAATTACATGCAATAACATGATAATCAGCACCTCATCATACTCATGTATGTGCACACAAACGTAAAGAGCACCTCACTCTATCCATCCACCTGTGTGACTGGCTCTCTCCTGGGCGACCTTCTTCCTTCACAGTTTCCCTGACAACCGTTTCCCCAGAAACGCTCCTGAGTTGATGTCATTCAAGTACTCTTCACTGGCTCCTGTGGGGTTATCAACAATGTGCAGAGGGGAGGGGGTAGCATTGAGTCATTTGACTTCTGGGAGACAAAAGGCAACCTGGTGGCTTCCCTGAAGATGCTTCTCCTCAAATCCTTAAAGTTCCTCAAGCAGGAGTCTAGAGAGAAAAATGTGTTTAGATTGAACTGTGATGTGGAAAGCCTCTGGTATTCTTTATGTGTATGATTTTTTCCCTTTGTTGCCTCCCTTTAGTTCTGCCAACTCAGCAGAAGGAAAAAAAGGTCAGCGTGAAGGCTGAAGAGGGAAACAGCACTGTTCTGAAGTGTAACCCCCCGCCGAGTTCTATGGAGCCCATCATTCACTGGATGGACTTGAGTGAGTACATTATCCATCCATCTCTCCTTCTAGTCTACCCTTCCTGTCTCATCAATAACTCTGCATCTTTATTCTTTAATGCATGTTTATCTCAGATCATTTTTTTACATTTTTTACATCATTTTTCCACTCAACTGTGACTCTTCATTATCATAATTTCTCCATTTCTGTCTCGGTTGCATCTGCATGCCCACCACATCCATTGTGCCTCTGTTATTTCATTCTGTGTCTAATTTTGTCTCTAATTATTTTCTTTCTGTTTCTCTCCTCCTCTCTCAATGTCTCCTCAGGACTACACCATATCCAGCTAAGTGAGCGGGTGGCAGTGGGGAAGGACGGCAATTTATACTTTGCCCATTTAACAACAGAAGACAGCAGGCCTGACTACACCTGCAATGTCCAGTATCTGGCTACACGCACCATTCTGGCCAAGGAGCCCATCACTCTCACCGTTAGCCCCTGTGAGTTTGGCATGAGATAAACTAAAACTGACTGAAGTGGTGTTGACTCAACTGATCTAAGCTGAACAGAGCTTGATTTCTGACTTAATTTTTAGTCTATGGCTGTCTTTATTCTGATTTTTGAATTTGTTGTCAATATATTCTGAACATACTCAACATACTACCTTCTGCAAAGATGTGAAACTTCAGCTGTAGTTTGCCAGAAGGCAGCGCATGTGAGACTTAATGCAGAGATTTTATATTTTCTTGTATTTGTGTGTGTTTGTGTGTGTGTGTGTGTGTGTGTGTGTACACACACAGTATGTTATTTTTGCAGTCTAAATGGCACATACTTTACAGTTCACAAAGACAGGAGTGAGAATAAATATATGCTGGGAACTACTGATAGTGGGGCAGATAATAGAATAATCATGCAAAATGTGATACAAGCACCAAATTTGGCATGAACAATGTCCAGAATTGACTCTTTCAGAAAACCCCGTTAGCCATTCGAAAATCCAAGATGGCCACCATATTTTCCATGATGGCATCTGGACAAATGCAAAATCCTTGAATCATATTGAAACATATACCATATTATTCGCCTGATCATAACGATTCTAAAAAGGTATAGTTTGGACTATCTGTGACTGAATGTTATGGAGTTATGGGGCAAAAACAGCAAAAATGGTGACAAAGGTCAATTTCAGTTTGTACAGGGGTCAAAAGCTAAAGTTGCTCCAATTTTGGTAAAAAGTGATGCAAATTACTGGTTGAGCTAATAGGATTAATAAGTGGAAT
>OMMV01233232.1:0-14866 GCA_900302635.1 Chatrabus melanurus | reverse complement strand
AAAAAAAAAAACCCCCTTTTTAAAAAAAAAATTAAACCCCCCCCCCCCCCCCAACCATCCCGAAGTCCAGCTTCTCTGATACACATAATTATTCAGTGGCAATGAAATTTACAGGGTTAAATTTTTAAAGAAACTCATATTTTTGCCCACAAATTTTGATACACACTTGTGCAATGTCTCCTCAAGGTTTGATTACATTTTGACACAGGGGAGAAAAAAATGGACCCATGGGAACAGCTAATGAGGATTACAAGATAGAAATTTTTCATATTGAGACTGTGTCCTTTATCCATCGGCGTTCCCACAAAAAATGTAGAGATTCTTGTTACAAATATTTAGTGCCCATCAACACTTCAGATACTACGAGAAATTATCATACTGCACCAGCTGATCCTATTACAAATCAAACTATTCCAACTATCTCACTCTCGGCACACGCAGATTGGCCCTTAGCTTTACGTAAACCTAAATGAAGACATCTGACTCATATTAAGACGTCTGCTGAATCTAGTAACTGTCTTAAGATTGGCTTTATTAATCACTAAATCTAAATCACTGCTCATGAACGACCTAATTTTGGAACACCACCTTGATACGATCGGTTTATATGAAACATGGTTGAAACCAAATGTTAATCAGCCGTTAATTGAAGCTTGCCCACCTCCGTACATGTTTTGTCACGTCGCTTGTGATACAAAACAAGGTGGAGGTGTTGCATTGCTTCATAAATCTGGGATTGGATTAATGGTTCATAAGGGTGCTAAATTTGACTCTTTTGAACATATAATTCTCCGTCCTTCTCAAGCTACAAAGATCAGGGATGGTCAGATTAATAAACTTCAGTCATGTTACTTTGTCATTGTTTATAGGCCCCCGGGTGCCTACTCCAAATTCTTAGATGAATTCAATGATTTCACTTCTGTCTTGGTGACACATGATGTTTGTGGGTGATTTTAATATCCACATTAATAACCCTTCAGATCCCCTCAGTAAAGCATTTATGGATATTGTTGAAATGTCTGGATTTCATCAATGTATCCAGAGACCAACTCATTGCAACGGTAACACTTTGGATTTGGTTCTCACTCGTGGTATCACCATTTCAAATATTAATATAGTTCCTCTTGCGTCAGTAGTCTCAGATTACTGTCCTGTCCATTGACGTAATCAACAAGAAAAAGGTAAAGATGAATTCTGTTCCTTTATTTGTTTAAAATTGCTCACCCCTCACTCCAAAAAAGAAAATCTGTTGTATTTTAATTTTAGCTTAAACTGTAGCCTGGCATTAAAATATCTGAGCAGCTAAATATTTGTGTGGCTGTGGCTCATTCTTTCACACGTCCCGTGAGCAATACGCAGCTAAAATAGACAAAGAAATGATCTGAACTACAGATCACACACAATTAATATTCTACACTATGCCTTACAAAACTTGTGGCTCTTAAACTGTCAACATTTATTCATATTGGTATTGCTAGTCAGTTATTATTTTAGTAAATCCAATGGTGAAAATTTAAGCAAAGTGTTCTGGCAAGCTGCACATTTGCAACAGATTGGAATTTGTTTACTGGTAATTTGTGCTTAAATGTAAAATATCATAGAGAAAATATTACTGGATTAAATGTTATCCAGAGAAATGAGTGATTAAACAGAAGGATGAAACATTTTGGTCGGCAATGCATGCATGTTACATCCTTGTTAGGGGCTGAGCCCCCCTAAAGACTTGATCCTAGATCCGCCCCTGTTATTTTGACATCATACCAGCAGCGTTAAATAATTAACACCTTTTACTGGATTTTCTATGACTAGGCAGTGTGGTGGCCAAGCGGTTAAAGCAATTGCTTTCAGTGCAGAAGGTTCCCGGTTCAATGCCACCCCTGCCTGTTTTCCATGTAATGTGGAGTTGTGTCAGGAAGGGCATCTGATGTAAAACTTGTGCCACATCAACATGCAGATCCATATCAGATCTGTTGTGGCTACCCTGAGTTGAAACTTGGAGAAGCTGAAAGGAAGTACTGGACTTTGTATGACTGGGAAAGAAGTCAGACACATGGAAAATATAAATACAATTTTAAAAAGTCACATGACTGCTGTCGGGTTACAAGAAGTCACTTTTACTGAACTTTTTTTTCCTGAACCTTTCGGGCAGTACAGTGTTCTTGACCAATCAGATTTCGGCATATTGCTCAAGTCGGCTTAATAACTCGCTCGAGAAAACTGCAGAGACATGTCCAATTCCCAACCCTAACGGAGACACAAAGCATATTGGTAGGTGCGTGCAAAATGACCGATTAAAATCGTAAAAATATCTCAGGGGGATGAAAGTCGATGTGAGATTCTGCTCATGGATGTGCAAATATCTTGGCCCCAGGAAGAACCCTGGGGTTGGGAACGTCTGCCCCCAGAACTCACAGTGCCTGTGTATCTGTACTAGTTATGATGTCCAGCAACTTCTTGGGGCTCCCACTAATTGTCAGGATGTCCCAGAGAGCAGTCCGGATCAACCGAATCAAACCCTTTGCAAAAATCAACATAGGCTGCAAAGAAGCCCTGCTGAAATCCGCAGCACTAGGATGTGGTCGATGGTTGACTTCTTGGGTGTAAAGTCATACTGTTCCGGTCACTGAGCGGCAAGTAGCTGGAGCTGAATCCTGCTAAGAATAATCCTTGCAAGTGTGACAGATAAGACTGAACCAGACCAGAGGGTAATTTTCGGATATCTTTATTTAACCTAATTACTTCTTGTCTTGGTATCCTCATTAATTTCATCACAGATCTATATGCAGTTTGATGATATGGTGATCGATTAGTCTGAGGACTCCAGTAGGGAGAGCTGCGTGATAGTCATTTCTTCATCTCTCTCCCTTACTATTTCCTTTTTTAAGGGCGCAACATTTGGAGGCACCGCTGGGATGTTTGTGGTGAGAACCGTCCCTAAGCTGAAAGTGGAACCCTCTCGCCGATCATCCCTCTAAACAACCCAGGCATCAGGAAAAGTAGTCCAGCAAGGTGGTTGAACTGGTCTTCCGACAGACATTGGCGACTTGTATCCTGAAGTGCGCAAAATAACCACTAGGGAGCAGCAAAGACCCAATTAAATCAGATAAACCCTCATTTTCCTTTTCCTTTTTCCTTTGAAAATGGACAGAGTCAGAGATAGTTGATGCTTTTATCTGTGCCATCTCACCCCGCCTACTGCTACGGAGTGACCTCGAAGGAAAGGAACAACTTACACTACCAGCACGTCCTAGGATCCTCTGATTGCATTACCAGGAGAAAGGGTTCTTCCACCCTGGGACATCCCACCTGCGGGGCTTTACGCACTGCTTTTGGTTTTAAATTCAGAGTATGATTTAATTTCTAATAGGGATACTCCACGATTTTCATAACCAAGTGATAAACTGATCACAAGACTAGCAGACACTAATGTGCAAAACGTGCTCGTTTGGGGAATTTAGTACATACTTGTTCAAGTTTGTTGCATTTGAGGAATCTATGAACATTTTTAATAATTTTACACTTATGCATATAAATACCAACCTGTTATGATCTTATTCTGATGGTAATGCACAATGGGTGACTACACAAAATACCCCGAATTTAATAGCATATGGCTTATATTGGTCATGGAGATGAATTTTGTGTCTTCAACAATAGGAGGAAGTCCCCAAGAGGATCATTTATGTCAGGGGTGTCCGTGGAGATTGTGACAACCCACCCCAGTCTCCCCCATTGCACAACACAAACGATGCACCCGTGTCCAAACCCTCCCTGGCTGTCACGCACACCCAGAGTGGGGGTGTAATGTAAAAGTACTAATGATCTTCCCACGTCCACTCGTGCGCTCTGCGTTAAAGGTTTCCTTTGGAGTGCGTAAAAATCACGTCCCGCTGCTGGATCGTGTTTGATCCAAACGGCCTGAAGGGAAAATGACTTCTTGAAACACGTGTGTCTAATTTAGGTGTCCGTGTGTCCGTTACAGGCGCCGTGGATTCCGCTACGGAAATGATGGAGAAGGAAAGTTTGTGACGCCCGAGAACGAACCAAGAACTTTGTGTTTGCGCGGTTTGTCATGAAAACGGACAGAAATAATCGGAAGTCTGGATGGATTTAGGATTAATAAAGTGTCTGACACTGAAATGTCTGTGGATTGGAAATGCAGCTCCACGTCTTTCTGCTGCTTTTTATTATTACAACGGGTAAGAGAAACCACACCTCCAATGAACAAGATTTAGCTTTTAAATTAAAAAAAAAAAGTACAATTATGTGTGATAAGAATCCCAGTGCTTCTGTAAAAATGCTTTAATTTTGACTTTATTAGTGTGTCAGCAAAAGACCGAATATTAATTTTAAAAAATCGAATGTGAAGTTTCTTTTTATTAAAGTAAATATATTTTTAATTGTTCATATTTTACTATATTCTTGTTTATATAGCGTGTTCGTTATTTATTGTCTTTTTTATTGATGTCTTTTTATTGATATTTTTCTCTTTGCTATCCACTTTGCTGCTGCAGCACTGGAATTTCCCCACTGTGGGACCAATAAAGGAATATCTCTCAATCTCTATTAAAGAAAGTAAAAGATGAACGATGACTGAAAACCTGATGATTCTACAAAGACAACAAACAGAATAATAATCAACGAGTAATTAATTGGTCAATATGTTGTTCATATAAAACAATGGGATAGTTCACTCAAAATAATCCAGCTTTAATACTTAAAACTCTTTTTTTGTACCATTTCATATTTAGAAGGGGTTTTCAACCATATTTTTGTGCCTAAGATTTTTGCACAGCAGTGTGTGTCACTGCTATTGATGAATTATCTGATTGTTTTAATGCACATTTTTTTCAGAACAAACAACAGTCCCTCCATTTATTGCTTCAACCCTCCAATAGTAAATCCTAAAAGTGCACAATGATATTAACAAAAACAGCAAATCCTCAAATTTGTAAAAATGTTTGTTGATAAATGAGAAAATTGTGGATTGATTTATTGTTTAGCCTTTGCAATGCCAGGAAAAGGTGAGAAACACCTGTCACAGCTTTCTAAAACACTAATGTGATGTTACCAAAAACGGTTTGCAGCAATATACAAAAAAGCGGCAAATCTCCAGTTTGCAAAAGTTCGAAAAGAGTTTGTGTGGCCCCGAATTCAAACCCGTAAACCACAAAGTTAGACAGACACAGATGAGACACACATACACGTACTTATAGAATAGGTATGCGTTCGGTACAGTTTTGCTCAGGTGGAACATTCCAGATTTGGACCAGAACCACATCAGAATTCTGCGATTGCGCAAGACTCCCAGAAGTGTGCAAACCTGTTGCACAGATCCTGAAGTATTGTTGAAATTGTCACACTTTTTACGCATTTCAGAGAAAGAAAAAAAAAAAAAACTAACCAAAAACCATTTCAGAGAAAGTCATTTGTAAGGTTTGTCGACAGCTGAGACATCGGGTTTTGAGCCTCGTCCTGCATCCAGAAGTGTGCAGCGACCGTCTGGAAATGGCGGCCAGTTTTGGGAGCACAAAATTTTTAGTTTGTCCACCTTTACGTATCGCGCGGAACATCTGTACTGGTGCTGTGCCTCATCTACGACCTTATGGAACTGTGTCCAAACCGTAGTTTCCTAGAACTTTTGTGTAATATCGTCAAACGACTTGTTTAAGCTGACAAACTGTTCAAACCCCAAATATATCCCATTTCTAGTCATTTTTACAAAACTAGAATGATAAATGACCTAAAAGGTTATTCTGTTATCAACTTTCAACTGACTGATTAATTATTTTAACTGCTGTTGATATGAAGCAGGATGCTCGATAACCGTAAAGCCGACACAACGTTTGGCGAATAAGTGATTTTACTGCATCACAGAGTTCAGGAACATTTATATTTTCCATGCAGTGTGTGAACCGGAACAAACTGAATTCTTTTGCAGTCCCGAAACTGACCGCCATTTCTGGAAGAGCGCTGCGAGTTTCCGGTGTAGGAGTGAGGCTCTATACCTGATGTCTCAGCTGCCTAGCAACGTTGCAAATTACTTTATTATTAATTTAATTAAATCGTTAAATTAATATCTTAAATGGTTTAAGGTTGAGGTATAATTTCTTTATTTTTTAATTCGAACAATACTTCCACTTCTGGACCACGGCATTGTGCACTTCTGGAAGTCTTGTGCACTGGCAGAATTCCGATATGGTCCAGAATATTTTCGACTTGCATACTGCGTAGAACATATGAGTAAAACCTTCTCTCACTCCTGTCTTCTTCTTTTTTTTGTTTCTTTCCTCAGATGAAGCATTGGCATTGTTGCACCACCAGTGTGGTGGAACTCTTCACCTGGGCCAAGCTCCATCTGGTCACGTCAGTCTCATCTTACCAATTCTCAGCGACACCAACACACTCAACCCCATAAACCACCAGACTGACAAATCCCTGCCGGTCTGCACTTGGATGGTAGATATTCCAGTCGGTCTGACGGTACTTTTAAAGTTAATTTGGTTGGAAAGTGGTTCAAACTTCTCGGTGTGCTGCGTTGGGGATCGTGGAGAGCTGATCCTGGAGACTGGGGGGACTGTCCTGCTCAGGAATAACGCTTCCCTCAGTTGGACAGGAGCAGGTCCCTTGTTAAATCCTATTCGGCTGTCCTATTATGGTGAGAAACTTTTACTTATTTACCAGTTTTAATTTATTGAAGCCCCAGTAGCATGTGCTTTATTCCCTTATCATAAGTTTGATCTAATAACCTTGGCCAGATTAGCATCACGTGCTTCCGTCAGTGTTTCGAGTAGAAGATGGTTACTTTGGTTGTGTTGAATTGTATTGTTCAAAGTTTACTGCGAGCTGTGAATGTGTCGGTAGGAAAGTTCTTCTCACGTTCACTGTTTTGCACAAGAGATGATATGTTGTGTTTTCCACTAAATCTCTCTACGCCCTGTCCCTCTCTGTTTTTCTATTTGTTCCTGGTTATCCAGTTCAGGAAGAAGAGAGGAATTCCTCACTTGACCACATTAGCCTGAATTCAGACGGAGAATTCTTAGCTTGGTCTCAGACAGGAAGCAGTTTCACAAGCGAGGCTCCTGCTGTAACGCAACAAGGGCGAGAGGTGGCGAGTGGGACTGAAGGGGGCATAGGTCACCTCCGCCAAGGTTATGGGAGGACTTATGAGCCTCGGCCGACGTTTGGACCCACCTCTCAGGATCGAGGGCTCTCACAACCCCCCTCTTCACTGCCGGGACTCACTCAGGCTGTGACAGCTGATAGGGAAACTCTCCCTCTTCCTCCGGAAGAACCGAACAATGGAGCGGATACATCTGGAGTTCCTCACCTCACTCGTGGGCCCGTGTCTGCCAGCGAGCGAGCACGCCTCTATTTTCCATCACAGCATAACACAGAAACACATGTAACGCAGACAGATGCTCAAACTCAGACGATGTACAATCTGAAATATGCAGCTGTCCGGAGCTTCAACACATTACCAGGCACAGACGCGCGGAAACGCACACTACACGCCGATTCTACCGAATCCAGCTTCGCCGCCCATTTACGCCACTTTTCTCCCGATGAGCTGCCTTCCACGGCAACCTTGGAGTCCAGAACCATCCTAATCCCGCGTGAGGGAACCTCGGTTGGAGAACCTGGAGCAAAACAAACCCATTCCTGGAGGAGCCACCAAAGCACCGAGACGCTCGACTCCAACCCGATGACCACAGTCACCCCTAACCCTTTAAAGTCACCAACTGAACCTCAGTGGGGCGACTTGAGCAGCGCGAGCTCTGACATTAGATCCACGGCCGCATCGACCTCGCAGGGTACCAGCAGGACTGGTTGGTCACGCACCACTGATGCTACAGAGGTTGACGCCGCAGTGGCGACGTCTTCTTCTCCCGACGTCACACAAACTGACTCGGTTCTCTCTGCTGAGTCGGATGTTACAAGTCAAACGGCTGCTTTCGGCTCCTCTATAAGTAACACGGTCTCTCCTGGCACAGCTTCTGCACAGAGCCAAACAAAATCCCCAGAAAATATCTCCACCTCACCATCTCCCTACACCTCGTCCTCATTCACACGGGGGGAGGAGCACACACGAACGCCAAAACACTTCCTAAATACCTTCATGGCTTCAAACACTATTTCCTCTTTACTGGATTTCACCAAAAACGATGATTGGATAACAATTTTCCAAAGTTCCTCCATAATGCCGGGAGATCAGAGCGCTGCTTCAACTGAAACGCAAGAGCTGGAGCGTTTGCAAACGATGGACTCCAACACGGAATCAAACGCACTGCATCCCACTTCTGCACCCGACACCTCCCAAGCCTACAGATCCTTCCTACCCAGTTCAGTGACTCCTTCCACCCCGTTGCCTTTAGATGCGTCAGACCCACACTCGTCTACCCTTGCACACATCCCTCAAATACACACCGTTTTACCTGAGCGTTTACTAACTACTCATGCACGCGTTCCGTCCACCTCCTCTACCGCTGAATCCACCTCGCACACACCCGACCACAAAACCACGCGTGCACCCTCACGGACATCAACAGCCAGATCTGTGCGCCCACTTCAAACATTTCTACTTTCAACTGATGTCCGTACTCTGCAGGACGCGTTCCACAGTTATGCTGCGTCCACACATCCATCGGCGACAACTGCCAACACAGAGTCTGACCGTGAAGTTAAAAAGGAAGGAGTGACGAAAGCTAACGGACATTTTCTGTGGTCCTCCAGCAGTCCAAATACACCTACCCCCACAGCTGCACGTCCACAGAAACCTCCGTCTTGGACGACTCCATCTCACCGACATTCGGTGCCGACATCACCTGTTTCAACCTCCACCTCAACTTGGAGCTCCACATCACAGACGCCCAAGTTCTACATTGTGCCGGATCAGCCTGCCGCCATCAGAGGTAACGCTTGTTTGATTGTTGACTCCACTGAGGAAGATTTGCGTGCGCCATCGTGTTTGTTTGCCTTTCTGTAAGCAACAAACACTGAAAAAAGTGAAACTTAGACTAACTTTTTAAAAAAATACTGTAATTTGTTACACCTAAATTTATTAGTTTCTCTCAAAGTATAGTCATAATTTAAGGTTTCAACCATATTATAAATATACTTTGAGGAAAAACTAATAAATATAGGTGTAACAAATTTGTCTTTTTTTTTAGTTTATCTACGTTCCACTTTTTTTAGTGCATCTCAAAAAGACAATAACTGATTTCATTGAAGTTTGGTGGACATCTAGACGTTGGGTGAAGGAAGAGTTACTTGGATTTGACAAACCATAGGCGATGTTGAACTTGGTTTGAGCCTTGTGGTTAAGGTGATCTCATATCTTAATTGTGGTTGGCAGTTTCTTTGAGATGTTCCATCACTACCCAATTGTGCGTTTCGATTTAATGTCTGCCGTAAATATTGATTCTCCCCAAACCCAGAAACAGAGAAGTGTTGAGCCTTAGGGGGCGATGCACACTCTCTGTTTGCTCTGTAGTTAGTTGTGATCAACATGGTTTATCTGTATGCTGGTAGCAGGATTACTCAAAACATTTTCAGCCAACCTCCATGAAATTTGGTGGAATTATCAGCTTTATCAAGAGGAGGAATCTGAAATTTTGGTATTGATTGAAATCTAAATGTGGATTCTGAATCAGCATTTACTTTGGTACAGAGCAAGCTGACTTAAATTTTTTTTTTTTAATTAAAAAAAAAAAAAAATCTGTTGGATTTGAAAAAAAAAAAAAAAAACCTGGTGGAATTATCAGCTCTATCAATAGAGGAATCTGAAATGTTGGTATTGATTGGAATCTAGCTGTGTATCCCAGATCATTGTTTACTTTGGTACAGAGCAAGCTGCTGCTTTTTTTTTTTTTTTTTTTTTTTTTTTTTTTTTTTTTTTTTTTTTTTTTAAATCTGGATTTAAAAAAATGGAATTATCAATTTCTATCCACAGGATGAATCTAAAATTTTGGTATTGATTGGAATCTAGATGTGGATTCCGCATCAGCGTTTAATTTGGTACATAGCAAACTAACTTCATTTTTTTTATTTGTTTATTTTATTTTTTGTAATCAAATCTATTGGATTTGAAAAAACCTGGTGGAATTATCAGCTCTATCATGAAGAGGAATCTGAAATTTTGTTATTGATTGGAATCTAGATGTGGATTCCAGATCAGTATTTATGTTGCAAGATGACACCTTTTTGTTTATAATTTAAAAAAAAAAAATCTACATTTAAAATAAATGATCTTGATGAAGTGTTTGTCATACATATGCCATGACAGATATTTTATGTAGATGTTACGGAACTTGCTATTTTCTAAGAAATAAGTCCTCAAATGTGCAGTAATGTTGTTTAATCCCAATGCAAATTTTAAGTTCAGCCTTGGCAGCAGCGTGTGTTGTTGAAGTACCCTTCTAGTTCTAGTTAAGGTTTCACAGGCCTGTTGGATTTTGCACGTTGTGTACAGTGGACTCCATTGAGCTGCTGCTGCAGATCATTGTGGAAGAGTCCAGGTCGGCTTCTCCTGCTGGCTTGGAGGAAGACACCGCTGCCTGGGTGAGCGATGATGCACCAATAAACATGAAACTGGTCGTTTCACACGTTTGCTAGTTGCTGCAGTGTTGTGACTTGTCTCCTTCAGATGGAGCCGTACTTGCAGAGAGCTCCGGGCTTCGACAGGCTGCTGGGCGTCTGGAGCAGGTGAGATACTGTAATGTGACGTCTATGGTATCTTCGTCCATCAGTCCCTGCACCAATAATACCTGATTGCAAATTTGGTGTTAAATTTGTCAGTTTGTCATTTTATTCAGTTGACGAAGAGTTACTCAGCTGTTGATCTCCAAGGCCTTTGGAGATGTAGTGGCAAATGTGTTCGGATGGATGAACCAAGTGAATGTTTCTGTGGATGTTATGCCATATCTCAGGAAGCGCTGGATGTTCAGGCTTAATTTTGTCAAATTATTTGCAAGATATGAGATTCTTTTGGCTCTAATGGAACACGTCAGAAACCGAAACATTACCACGGTAACTACTTAACACTACAACATTCACCCACTATTTTGATCCGAGTAACCGCTCAGGCAAGAGAGAAGATTTGGATTTAAATTACTCCAAGACAAGCTTAAATTTACTCCAGTTTAACATTAATTCATTCATTTTCTGAACCCGCTTATTCTAATTAAGGGTCACGGGAGGGGGAGTGGAGCCTATCCCAGCGTTCATTGGGCGAGTGGCGGGGAACGCCCTAGACAGGTCGCCATGGTGCCTGTTTTGACCTTTGACCCTGCTGAGATGACTCCTTGCTGTATGTCAGCAACAGGTTGACTCAGCAACCTGAAGAACTTCCACTGAAGAGACAAACTTAACAATGTAAAGAGTCACAGTTTAAGACCTAACTTCCAACCTGGCACCAATGGGCCTCAGGGCCTATACAGGACTTACTTCAAATACCCGACTGTAAGTGACAAATCAAGGGAAAACCCAACAGAATCCCACAGAAAGCATCAGAACAGTTTCAGCGCTTCTGGATTTCTGTGAGGCACGAATCCCGTCCTTCCAAAAGATATTCCATGATTTGTGTTAAATTGGGCAGAGATCCGATAGCTGTAAAGGACTCGGCGTGTGATTTTTACGCTCTCTCCTGCTACTGTAGTTATCTATCCATTTTGCTATCTATCCAGTTAAGTACCTGGCTGTCTTTGGCTATAGTAGGTTAAACCAGGGTTTTATTGTACCATGGATCACTGAATTGTTATACCTCTGACACATCTCACCCAACCACATATCGTTCCTTATATTCCTTCCGCATACTCTCTGTCAAATGTGTATGACACCAACAATAGTGCCTTATCTGGAAGAACTGCTTGCCAATTATATACAGTTGACTGTCCAGTTTGTTGAGATTGAAGAATTCATTATTTATTTATTTATTTGTTGCCTCGCCTGTGCGTCACTTGTCTCTCAAAAGTTTCAAAGCTTTCAAAGACTTAAAACAGAATAGTGTATGGGCCAGAAGGGGTCATGGCTACGGTAAGCTACCACTTGGGGGAGCAAATGCTAACTTTTCATTTTTCTGAAAGCCATATATCTCTGGAGTTAATTTTTAGCATGATAGCAATCAATATCGTGTAGCTTCTTGATTCTTTCAAACCGACCCCCTATTGACCAAAGTCTCAAATTTGCAAAAAAAAAAAGGTTTTTTTTTTGTTTTTTTTTTTACGTCTAAACGCATATAAATGCCAATTACAATATAAAATAGTATTCTAATCCTACGAAATATCATGGTTGATGTTCAAACGTGCAAAATTGTCCAGTTAAGTGATAATTGTTTTAAATGATTAAACTCATTATATTAGGTGTAGCCATGTATTCAATATGAAGAAAAACGACTCTTTAAAAACTATATTCTGAATTGAAGAATAGTAGAAATAATTATTTCCTTAAATGTTGAAAAGGTCAAAATAAATGTTTTTTTCATCTCCTTAATCGTCTGATTTGCATTTTGTTGAAACAAACATAGCACTCAGCATATAAGACCGTAAAAAGGTGTCTTTTTGGGAAAACTTTAGAAGGATGACTTTGGTATATTTTTAGCCGCCATTTTGGATATTGGTGGCCATATTGGATTTAATATTTTTTTGTGTGTGTGTGTAAAATTGAACATCAAATATGATATATTTTTCATTTATATGTGTTTAAAGAAAAAATGTTATTTCATAAACATACAATTTTGGTTTATAGGGGGTCACTTTGAAAGGCCGTAAAATCAAAACACTACACAATATTGATTAACATGCTGAAATTAACTCTAGAGATACATAGCTTTCAGAAAAATATAATAAGCATTACTACCTACCCCCAATTAGGTGCAATTATAATAATTGCACCTATAAATCGTCTTCTTATCAGTTGTACATCAGAGCAGATTGCAACATTTTTAAGAGGTAATGGCATCAGATGATGGACTGATACACCACGACAACTAGTTAATCTGACAGGAACGGTTAGTATTTTCTCACTCACGCCCATAGCAGACCTGCTAGTACCTCCTTTTGCAGCTCCCCCTTTGAGAAGCGATGGATTAACGAAGGTTTTCCGGATGTGGAGCTTGCAGCTAATTATACTGACATAATGTCTGTGATTATTGACGGACTGTATTAAGGGAAATGTTAACCACAGTTAGCATGTGGTTGTGCATCACACTAACCATGTTTGATGCACAGAGATGAAAACAACAGACTAGAGCAGACATCGGCGTTGGCTGAACCGGCCAGTAACGAGTAGCTCGGGTCGTCATCTTGTTAAAGGTATAGAATGAAGTTACACAATGCGAAGAAAGCCGGACACCCGTTCATCCAGTTTGCCGGCTAACTTCTGAATGCTTCAGAATCATAACAGCATCACAGCTGTTGCCTGTGTGATAACTGAGGCAACTGAAGTCGAAATCACTTGCCTAATGTTGAGGGTTTTTTTTAAAGAGAAGGCTGCTGGACTCGTCTATTTACAATAATCGATTTTTCATCCAAAAACGCAAAGGCAATTCCTTATACTAGAGAATACATCGGAAACAAGCTCGATGTCCGATCCTGTCTTTTTTTCATCTCTATGGTTTGATTCTGCCCATTAGCATTAGCCGCTGTTAATGAGCACATGTGCTAATGCTAACTGCAGTTCGTTAACCTGGTGATATTGTGGGGAAAATATTAATGTACCATCTTGACATAACAGTGTCTGACCGAAATAGATGCATGCTCCACATCAGGAAACCTGGTCATTCCTGGAAAACCTTTACCAGTGCATATAGGGTGAAACCAGTTATTATGTGTATCAGAACATTGAAATCTTGGAATAGCCACTCCAAAAAAAAAAAAAAAAAAATGATAGAAATGGTTTCACCGTAGAGTAAAGTTGAGTCTCAGAATAACTTTGTATTCATCTGCAGTGACCTTGAGGATCCAGAGTGTAACAGGATGTTAGGTGGTTATTCCCATCATGGAATACACATGTATGGATGAATTCTCACTGATGCTTTTCCACTTATTTATTTATCCACATTCACGGAGTCTAATGTTGTGACGTCCTAGTGGCCATGCAGTGCAGAGTTTGGTGGAGTTTAAAACTAGCGGAGCACTACATTGGCTTCACATTTCCGGTCCGGCATCGTTGTTGGAACAAACAGGACTTGCTCAGGCTGTTCGTGAGAGGAGGAGCTTCAGATCATCCAAGATTCTGAACATAACAGTCGGAGGTGAGTTTGGCTGCAGCAGTAACTGAAGACTCTTAAGAAAACAGTCGCAGAGCTTAAAATTCCCAGCCAAACATAATTATAATAACGTTATGGTCATAATCCAATTATAGGAAATGTGATTAACATTCCTGACTTTGTCAGATATTAAACTAGTGTATCCTCATTGATTTCACATTTTGTTTCCCATAAGTTCACATCCAAACTGGAATAGTGCTGCAGTTACATTACAGTGTCCTTTTTAGTTTTCATTATGAGGAGAAATTCAGCCAGAAACTCACAAAAAAACAGATCAAATCACACCAAATAATAATTGCTAACATGCACTACAAATAATACGCCAAGATTAACAATAAGACTGTGCAGGTGCATAACGTTACGTCTTCCGTTTAATTGCAGGAGACATTAGGAACATGTTAGTTGATGTCCATCCATCTTCTATACCCGCTTACTCCAATTAAGGGTCACGGGGGGTGCTGGAGCCTATCCCAGCGGTTGTTAGTTGATGTGATTTATAACAATAATAATTATTATTATGACATTATCAGAAAAACATTCAGGAAAAAAATAATCATACAATTTATTGGCATGTATTGTCTGTAAAGCATTTGATAATTT
>OMMV01233221.1:0-10366 GCA_900302635.1 Chatrabus melanurus | reverse complement strand
GGGCTTTATGCAAAATACATGTTAGAATATGCAATTCTTGATATAAAAACCCTATGAAAATAATTTTTTGGCTGCCAGAATGGCATCCACCCACCAGTGCTGCCCTTATGCCAGCCCGCTTGGTGGCCATCTTGGATTTTCCAATATGATGATCTCTGTCAATTTACAGTCAATTTGACACCAGATTTAAACTTTTTTATGTAAAAGACAGTAGGAATGGCTTTTGTTGTGTAAGTATGTGACTTTCTGTTCACTAAAAATGGAAAAATTGACTTTTCGGAGGCGGCCATTTTGTTTTGCCAAATATGGCGACCCCATTGAAATTAGGCTTTGGCGCCCAGCAGATTTGGATTCAACAGGTCTTAAACTATAAGTGTGCCAAATTTCATGCTTTTGCACAAATTTGCGCAATCCTTCCTTGAAATCCCCCTAAGAGACCGGACTACAGTGGTTATGGTTGCAAACCATGTGGAAAGCTTTTTTTGTTTTCCGTTGAAGACTTCAGTGGAGTTTAATAAATCGCAGGGTTGAATTATCTTACAGCTGGCAACGTATTTGCGCAGCATTAGCATGCTCATGCTAGTAGGCCATAACGAGAGTAGCCCGTTTTGTAAGCAACACAAAATAATACCAATAACTCTCATTTCTGGTTTGCTTTATTGAAAAACAGTCATACAAATACTTACAAAGTGCGGCATTACCGGTTTGGTCAGCCAAACGTGAGGCTGCTTATTGTGTCTGAGGCTGCCGGTGTGTGTCTTGCAGTGAGTGCAGCAGTGTTTGCACATGCGCAGTACGTGTTGAACATGCAAACAAACATACATACACACAAATTCCCATTCAACACACTAGTAATGGCTCACTCCGGCTCGCCAGATAATAATAATAATAATAATAATAATAATAATAATAAATCAGAAATAACATAAGAAAATATTTGAAAATGAGGTTGAATGTTTCTATTGTTTTTTACTTTTCCTCTGTTGGCTTTCCTGAACAGGCTCATGCTTTCTGGTGCAACATCCTTGAGTGGAACCTGCAGAGAGGTTCAAGACCTCTGTTTACCCCTGTTTCCACAGATCCACACTAAAAGGTCTGTTCACTTTCCAGCAGATCAAATAGCGAATGTGAGAACACGGACGACATAAAACTGAAACTACCCCAAAAAGTGTTGAGGCTCTTTGGGCCCTTTCTTGATGATCAATAGCACACACTCTAAAGCACAGAGCACAAGTACAATAGGGGCATGTCCAACTCCACTTTGCATATTCATGCGGTGTATAATCCACGTGTAATTAAGGCACAGCGCACAAGGGGGTTGTAGGGGTTAATCAGTCTTGGGTGTGTTCTGGCCATGAATTACACCAGTCAGAGGTACATCTCTCATTGCCTCCCAACACAAAGCCAGCCATAACCCAATTTTCATGTGCATCTGGAATTGCGACAAGAAGGACATCTGGCATAAAAATTGTGCTATATCAACTTGTAGATCCATGCCACACCGTGGCGAGCCCGAGCAAAAACAGGAGCAGCCACAAGAAAACCACCAAAGTGTCATCTGTCACTGGGTTTTAAGAGCGGTGTGTGCTTGAACCTGGCACACTATTTAGATGGTGAACTCAGTGGGTGACAGATGGTAGAGGTTTTCTGGAGAGGGAATCGATCTCTGCGCAAAGCATCAAAGTGTGCAGCAGATCATTTTATGGAGCTGCATCCACCACAGTTCCCTGAGGTGAAGCAGTTGAGTGCCTCCCAGCAACGTTATCTCTTCCTCCAGGTCTGTCCACCCAATCTCCTGATCCCACTAGGTTCAGAAAGCCCCCACACTTGGACTACACCTTGGCCAGCCCCGTCTTCATACTCCCCCACCTGCGAACCCAGGAAGGAGGAAAATATGATACAAACCAGTTATTAAAGTTTTGTATTTTTCCATTAGTTTTTACTTTGAGTTCTTTTTACCTCTGCCAAGGAGGCAATGTTTTCAGTGCTGTTTGTCTGTTAGCAGATTATGCAAAAACTCCTGAACCAATTTTCCTGAATCGTGGTGGAATGTGGGACATGGGATAATGATAAAACTATTAGCTTTTGGAGCAGATTCAATTAAGGACTTGATCTAGGATTTTTTTCCCCAGTTACTTTAACATTGCGAGATAAGACGATTTAGTGGATTTTTCATCAATTTCTCGGACACATAGAGAGACCATCAAGAATTTTTTTTTTTTAAATCAGGTATGCACATTATGAGAAATTTCTGCAATTTATTTAACGAGTGTGTGCACCTATACAGATCCATATTTTATCAATCAAAATATGAATTTTAAGGGGGTGCATTTATATTAGGTGAGTGTCAGATAACAAATTGAGCTAGAAACCTGCAACTCTATTTTAATCACGTATTACTTTAACTTGTAAGTGAGAAAGCCAGCTTTCAGATTAACGTTCTCATTACACCAAGGGAAATACAGCATGACGAGATTCCTTTATTTTTCTTCTCCCTCAGATTTCTCTTCATGAAGCCTGTGGTTAAAATATGTACTTAAGTCTTGGTGGAGGTGTGGGGCACTTCTAGTTCATTTTTATTTTCAATTCAGTTTCATTGTAGCTTGGTAAAGGCGCAATCTCACTACAATGTTTACCCCAGCGTTTGGGGAACGCAGAGCAAAGTTGAGAAAATTGGCCAAACGTCAAAAAAAACCAAACAAACAAAAAAAAAAAAAGACGTTACCGGAGTTTGGCAGCGAACCTCTAATGCAGCTCGGCATTCCACAACGTAGTGCTAGCCTGCTTATGTAAGATGTATCTGAATAGTGTGGTGTATAAATAGCATTAAAACTGTGTACTCGACTTTAGACCAGGTTTTTGTGGTCTATGGCAGAATTGCTTTGTGCTGTCTCACTTTAGCAAAGCGCCAGCACTGCGCCTGGCCACACTTCATTTTAAGACCAACACCCCCACGGTTGTACAGATGAGTGCCAAGTACACTTGCTATTTAAACATAGGCGCTGGGCATGAAAATGACAACTATGTCGGTTGGAAACTAGCAATGACGTGCCGTGCAGTGCGCTGCTTGGTGCCAGGCGTAAGATAGGGATCTCTCTCTCTCCTCAAAGCATAAAGCTTTGAACACAACATAGGAAACCAAAGTGCTCGAACGTAAGCTGCATGAACAGTGATTGGTGTGTGATTGGTATAAGCACACTCCCAGGAGGGTTCAAGTCTATTTAACATCAAGAGAGCATTCAGATGAAAATCACACATGTGGGAGCTGTGAAATGACACGGCAGAACCTTATTTATGCACACAGAGCTGTGAAGAGGCAAGAGAGAAACATCTGCAGAAATAGAAAGGTGTTGCAGTTTTTGTCCATGTGTGGCAAGTCACACACATGCAGATAGGTCGATGGTTGACCTTTTTGCATGTTACCTAGTTTAGTCTTCTAATTTTTGTGCTCTCCAGTATATGCACGTTACAATTTCTGCAATGCATACCGTCACATTTTTATATCATAATGTATTGTGCCATTATCTGTATTAATATATGTTAAAGGCGCAGTCACACTATTACGTTTGGGCCAATGTGGACGAATGTATTGGCATTTGCATAGCGGTGACCGCTGGCCTCCACTAGCCTCCGCCAGCCTCCGCCGGCCTACGCCGTTAGGCTTAATAGTGTGACTGTGCCATAAGCTTTGTATCTTTGTATATCTGTAACACGAAGGTTTCTGAAGCTAATCCATGCCATGGGTTCCATGTACATCTGGAGTTGTGTCAGAAAGGGCGTCCGACATAAAACTTGTCCCAAATAAACATGTGGTCCACACCAGATGTGCTGTGGTGACCCCGATCAAAAGTGGGAGCAGGCAAAAGAAACAATTATTTACAAATATTACACAGTTCATAGTTTTTCATTATTGTTCAAATGCTTCAGGCATAGTACTGTAGAGGCTAATTTTCTTTTACTGAAAGAAAGAATCCAAGCTGCTATGTGTATTATAACTCTTTTGTGCAGGTATGTGTGTGTGTGTGTGTGTGTGTGTGTCATAACCTGCCACAATTGCTATCCAGGCTGCTGAATGTGGAGGTGCCCTGTGTGCTTGCAGACATTCAGCTGGTGAGACTGATTCTTGCAGGCGGGAAATAATGGCAAACAGCTTTGTCAGTGTCATCAGCATGGTCATTACTCTCATCTGTCCTGCTGTCAATATATTCACGTTTCATTTTTCTGACCCCTGGTGCTGAATCTTGGGCACTTTCACACTGAGCAGACATTTACACCTGCTGGCTCTACTGTCAGAGATATTCCCAGTAAAGTGTCGTCATTTGTTTACTACCTCTTTGGACACTTTAAGATTGCTATTTCATGTATACTAAAGTGCTATACAGGCCGTGAGGCCCATTCAGGCCGGTGCTTATCTCCAAATTCCGTAGCATGTAGCGGATGAGAGTCTACGACTCCCCCTGGGCAGGATGCCAGTCCAATGCAGGTTACTTCCCCAGCCAAGGCCATTACCCATTTACAGCTGGGTGGACTGGGACGATGCAGATAAAGTGTCTTGTCAAAGGACACAGACAGGTAGTGTCACTGGGAATCAAACCCAGGTCTTCATATTGGTAGCCCATTCCTTATTCCACTGACCTACCTGCTATACGTGTATGCACCATCTCTGAAAATAGCACTAATTTTGGTGTTTTCGCTGGACTTCATTGATTTCATACATAAATGCTCAATGGTCAAATCAACAAAACTTCCAATGTAACAGTAAAAATATGCCAACATATTCCTGGGCTTTGGAAAGGCCTAGGCGTGTACCCTGTAAAATGCAGTGAATGGACAGATGCATGGATGAGCAGAGAGACAGACGGGCAGACAGACAGATAAATAGATAGTAGGGGTGCAACAATAAACCATGAAACTCAAAAACTGCAATTTTACATGTACTGAAAAACTGCTAAAAAACCAAGACTTCTGAAACATTGACACTGAATTATGCTGTCATGTACAGATGTTTGTTTTTAATTTGATGACTTAAAATGCAATCTGAAAACCAGGCAGAATGTTCAGGAGATCCTCAAGCCAACTGTTGAACATTTTAAATGACATCATTCCACCTTTCTAATTTTGTTTAAGTCTCTTGTTCTATTCTTTTATGACGAAACCGTACCATGATTTGAACTGTACCGTGACCTTGAAACTGTGATTAGTACAGAGCCATGAGGGCGGTGTACTGTTGTATGTGTTGTAAATGTAATAGCTAGCTAGTTAGGTAACTAGCTAGCTATCTAGCTCAATAAGTCCATCCCGTCCCATTTGTTAACATAACTCAAAAACAATAAATGCTATCATCATCATCTCCAAATTAAAACTGCATACAATGAGGATACATGGATTAAAATTTGGGAAACTGGTGCACCAGCTCAACCCATAAAACAGCTTTGTATTGCTTATGCAATTTCTTATAGAGCTGTCTACCACCTGCTGAACACTGCCATCTGCTGGGCTTGCCTGGGCTTATGAGAAAATATGGCATCTGGTAGATTTTTTAAATTTCCCGGTTCACTCTCTTTAATGGATTAGATCGTTTCCATAGAGATGATGCAAAAACACAGGTGACCTGAATGTTCCAGACCACAAGTACAGCTCAAGAAGTCCATCTATCCACCTGTGACACTTAGTAGAGGACGTAGCAATGGCCGAATCGGTTTGGTTTATGAAACTACCATTTTCTTGATCCAAATTCAAAGTTTGCTGACGTGAACATTTACTCTACAAGAATGTTCCCATTTTACAACATTTACAATGGAGTCGACAAAGTTATACAAAACATGTAAAGATATGCCCAAAAGGAGAACAGAGTCTTGGTCAATAAACAGTTAATAAATAAAGCTGTTAGGATGTTTAATATACTGTTAGTGTTGATAAATGATTTTGTGACCATTAGTTTGAATGTCAGGAGTGTTTATTCTTGTGTAGGCCAACATATCAAGTTTTGATTTTGTGAGGAGACAATAAAAGATTGAGTTAGTGCTCTGCCCTACTACCCACCAGAGTCTCTCACTGGAAGAAAACTCATGTTTAGTTGGATCACTGCCATGTGCACACACGCAAAGTTAAACGCTATTATCCCTTTCATAGCTGCTCACAACCACAGCCTCCTCTTCTGCTGCTGTTAACACTCAGGAGCTGAGGGATATTTTAGCAGCTACAAATATATTCATATTTTAATGCACGTGAACAAAAGTCGAAGGGAGTGGAATATAATTGTGGGATGTCCCATGAAATGGACAGACCACCTAGCGATACTCCACCGGGAGCCGGACCCTGTGTCTGTCTGTCTATCTATCCATCTGTCTGTCTGTTATGACGTCCCGCCAAGTGACCTTTCTGTACTTATGTCATATCTCAGGAACTACTTATGATAGACACTTGATGTTTGGCTCATATGAAAGTTCTTTGGAAGGGCTTTTATGCCATGTTGACATGGTTTCTAAGGTAAACAATGGTTGCCAGGGAAACATTCTTTTTGATTATCTCAGGAACGTCTTATGATAGAGAGTTGATGTTTGGCTCATATGAAAGTTATTGTATATGTACTGAGTAATAAAAAAAAAAAGATTTCGTTTGTGCGAAAAAAAAGTTGATTTGTTTTTCTTCCACCCCGGGACATCCCACCTGTGGGGCCTGAAGCACTGCTTCCAGCTTGTTTATATACATTCAAAAATGTCATTAGCAGTGATGTGATGAGGTTTACTAGAAATTGTAATATTTGAAGCATACTGTGATTTAAACCGGATATTGTTACAGTAACGTGGCACATTGGAATAATGAACGACCCTCTTAAAGTAAATGCTCAACATGGTTGACATTGTTGAGGCTGCAGTTGAGGCTAACCACTGGCGTAGACACCGCTAGTGGTTGATGCTAGCTATATTTAATGCTAACTAAGTACGCGGGTGGGTCATATCACAGTAATTGAATATTTTTCAATATTTTCAATTCAATTTTCAATTACTACTTAATAAGAAAAATGGCAGTGTCCCTAACCCTTGGTCAAAAACAAAAGTAGAGTTCTATTTGGAAGAAATTCTTATATTTTGTGAAAATAATACAATTTTTTGAGTTAAATAATGATGTTAATTCACACTACACTACATTAAGTATGCAGTTCCCCCTATAAGGTATTATTTTTTCCATTGTTACCAATGTCCCCAAGGTATCATGTCAGTGCTGTTACCAAACAATAGGTTTTCCATTGCTGAAAGACTAACACCTCCCTCAGTTCATCACTTGGCTAATAGGTTGTACCCACTGTCTTTGACCTTGGAGAGAAGTTCAAAATGCTGGCCAGGAGAGTCTGATCTGTTGATTTTGGCAAGTTTCGAGATATTTTGACCAGTATGTTTAAGGTGAGTCACTGATGTTACTGTGCTATTAACTTTATTGAAATAAATACTGAAAAAAGTCGCATATCAGTGCATGGAGGCACAGATTCCCTCCAGTTGTTAGCAAAAATATACACACTAAAGCATATGGCTTGTGCATACTAAGTGTTTTTCCAAGGTTTTATCAGTGCTGTTCCTGTCAGTGCTGTTATGGTCCTCTGTGATCAAGATATAAAACTATCCACTAAGGGTACAATTTCCTAATGAGTGCACTGCTTAGCGGTGGAATATTATATTATAACTGCATTTCCTACATCAGTATAAATTAACTTTGGGGTCGAAATGAAAGAGCAAAATTGGTCGTATTCATGGATAGGAAAATGATCAATTACTGTGAAATGACCCAGGTCAGTAGCTAGCTCGCTACCATAGAGAAAAAAAACAAACCCTTCTCTTTGCCACTCCATGAAACTGTGTCTGGTGATGCAACAGTCAAATGTTGCAAGTTATGCTCTGTTTTCTCCAACTGCAGCCACATAAGACTATAACTCCTTCAGAGCTGTCTAGGTGTCTTCCCTCACAAGTCTCCATAGAGTACCATACTGTTGGAATTTCTTAGTGATGCATGTAAATGAAGTCCAAGACACAGTCAGTGGCTTGAAATATTCATGTATCCATCCCTTGACTAATCTAAAGAAAACTGGCTGTAAAAATGATGATTTGTATTGACAATAATCCTTATATTTAGTTTGTAGTGCAGGTAGCACAGTGGGCTAAGGAGCTGTGCTTCCAATATGCACACCTGGGTTTGAATCCCAGTCACGCTACCTGTCTGTGTCTTTGGACAAGACTTTTCATCTGCATTGTCTCAGTCCACCCAGCAATAAATGGGTACAGATCTTGGCTGGTGAAGTAACCTGTGCTGGACTGGTGTCCCATCCAGGGGAGTTGTAGACTCTCATGTGGGGCTAAGCACCAACGTGCCTCAAGGCCTACAGAGGGCTTACTTATATTTAGTTTGTCCAATTACTTATGGACTCTGAAAATGGGAGGGAGTGCATATACAAATGGCCATAATAGACCTTTTCGCAAATAGACAAAATCAACCCACAATGCATTGCTTTGTCACTTTTCGCGAGATTTCAGCCGGCAGACGTAGTTCCGGTAGCTGTGATTACAGTGTGGATGTTATCTCCGGGAAAATAGCCAATATTTCTACATTTTTTACGATTGCAGTCATTTTTTTGTGTGTGTGTTATCGCCACATTCTGTAACTATGGATGATCACGAAGAATTCCGGAATCTGACGGTGCCACAACTGAAAAAAATTCTCACCGAAAGGGTTGTTCCGTGTTCGGGCTAACGACGGGCTAATGGGCTAATGACAGCAGGAGTTGTTGAGTCTCGCTGAGAAAGCCGTCCAATTTTATCCTGTTTTGGAAAAGTGTGACCAGGAAGAGTCACAGACAAAAAGACATGGGCGGCGGGCAGCAGGATGATATTCTCCGTGGTTGCTGTGTTCCATCACAGGAGAAGCAAAATCGGTGGGATGCGGTTGTGTTGCGGGATATTTATTATATTTAGTTTAGTTTGCCCCAGCCTTAGCTGGTTTAGACTTATTTGATGTCTTTTGAACGCGGTAGGACGGTTGTCTGCCAACCTCGGCCACAAACGACAAAACGAGCCCCCTATGGTGGCTCATAAATAACTATATGCGGTAGGGTCTATTCTGAAATAATTATTGTCATTTTTTTTGTTAAACCCCTTGAACCTAAGCTAACAATCTACATGACAAGCACATCAACTTCAGTATGGTGGTGTACAGATGCAAAATTACAAAAAACTAAAAAATAAAAAAATAAAAAAGTTGTCCAATTACTTATCAGACCTTTATTCTATTGGCAAGTGTAAGGTTAAAAACCTGCAACCTCAACGCGTTTCGGGGTCAGCCTTCTTCAGGAAGTTACAATCAGACAATCAATGGAATAAAGGCATTTTAATTTTTGTGTAAGACAAGTGCCTTGGTTTCTACTTTATTTTCTTTATATTTGTTCAACCCATTTACCAAAGAGCACAGTCTTTTTTGTAACCTTTTAGCACCTAATTAGTTTCAAGAAGCTCTCCTTTTTTTTTTCTTTTTTTTTTTTTACTTGTCAGAACTGTGCAAATAATAAGGATTAATTCCTGTTTTACACTTCAGATAAAGTATATCATGATGCATCATAGATTATAGCTGATGTCTCATATTGCCGCTATTACGGCAACATGTCCTCACTGTAGTGTACCTAACGGTGCTATGATCTCTGTCAAAGAAGTTGCATGACAAACTCTAATCATCCCATTTTCCAACATTTGGAGAAAAGACTGGGACTGTTCTACCAATATATGACTGTGAATTTTGGTCTAGATTTGAATAAATGGGTGTTTTAGGTCTTGGTACAGTTATGTACTCTAATGGGTTGTTATACACACAGTATTACACAAGTTGTAAAGTGTTCCTGATACAGATGCAAAGTTTTCATCTTTCTGACACATCTAAAATTCTGCATAATATATGAATGTCAGTCGAGGTGATAGCAGTAAACAGTATAATTGTAAGAACTTTCATCATTCTCTTAGACTGTCATACCTTTATTGCCTGCTGTCACTCTGAATAAAGACAAGGAGAATTCTTTCTTGCTGGAGCACAGGCAGATCAATCCGCCATAAAACAAGCTGTATTGGTTTATAAATCAGACCTCCAGTCTTTGCCTGTGGCTGCTCAATAAGCATACATCAGCTTTAATGTAAAGACCGAGATGAGCTGCCTGCTCTCTGCGGCTGGTAATAAATGATAATAAAGGATGCACACGCACGCGAGACAAAACACAGAGTGACACGTGCACGTAAATGCACATATCCAGCAAGACATACACATCTATAAATGTGTGATCCTAAACAGAAAAAAGTAGGGGAAATTTTACTTTCTGTAAAATACCCTCCTGATT
>OMMV01233219.1:0-10504 GCA_900302635.1 Chatrabus melanurus | reverse complement strand
CCCCCGCTGCTTCCACGTCGTGGAAGACGAAAGCTGTCAGCAGTGTGCGCATCGGCTCTGCACCTCCTCTGAGGATGACTTACCCTGCACAGGAAACGCCTTCACATTTTAGCCACACGTCGGTTTTGGAGCAAAGAAGCTGTGCGCGTTTGTCTGTTTGTCCCTGTCGTCTCGCTGAGCAGCAAAAAACTCACTGCGCTCTCACGCAGCTGGCACGAGGAGGAAGGCGGGGGGCGCAGACTGGTCCAAATTCTGACAAATAACAGTCCAGCTGGATACTTTGGATTAATGGCAGAATAAACTATTCCACGATCAAATAAATGGTGCAATTTTTCCACATTTAGCTATATGCAGAAAATCCAGATCAGATTCTGAGCCTTCATGCTATTTTTTTTTAATGTGCGTTTAAATATATATATATATATATATTCCCCAATATATAAATACATGGATATTAGCAGTTTCTAAAAGGAAGTGTCAAAATAAAAGCCCAAGAAATAATGTGTTATTTCTTTCTTATATTATTATAACGATTGGCCAATGAGCAAAATAGAGCTGAAGCAAACCAATAAATTGTAAACTGCACACATTTAGACATCTTGGTTTGGAATATTTTCTTGACAGAAAAAGAGAATTACTTATGACTTCTCAGTAGGTATTGCAGGAAGCCCTTTCCAAAATCAACATATCATGCCTTACCCAATAATTTGACATACTTTTGCTGTTGTACTGGACATTTTGACCAGTACACTAAGGGTTAAGACCATTTCTTGCAGGAAGCAGAAATGAAAAAAAAAATCTCAGATTAAAATCTCTCTTTCCATTGGCTCCTACAGATGTTCCCTGTGAACAAGATTGAAAATGATAAAAATCAGCAACTTTTCTTCTTTTTTTTTTAAATTGTACAGTGGTTCCTTTTTTTTCAGATGATGTTCTCCAGATGTTTACTGTCCTCCTCCAAACCCACCGGGTGATCCTGTGAGAGCTCCAGCTACATCCATTTTCTCGGCACACATCCCACTTGTTCATCCATCCCAAACCTGGGTGTGACTCTTGAATCTCATCACATACTTTGGGTTTGTCCTGCACGGAGACATCTTTGCTTGTGTGGGAGTAACTCAATGAATTGATTGTGCAACTAAAAGCTGGCAAAATCACAGAGTTTGCTGACTTCCAGTGGGTGGGTGGTTTGTGGGTGCAGCCAATTTTCACTCATAGAAAACTGCGTATAATCCCCCTTCTTCCAAAATGCACCGTTCCCTCCTCGACCCGGACAAATTCTTCTCCCTTGAGTTTGTTTTACATCATTTAACTTCAAAGGAGATTAACCTTTTGCTTTCTTTTTCAGAAAGGTTTGGGTCAGTTAGATGAAATAGCCGCAGTTTTGTCCAAATCTCTGCACTCGTGCAGAAAATACACCACATAATGTCCAGTTTTGTCCAAATCTCTGCACTTGTGCAGAAAACACACCACATAATGTCATTTCAGCAAGCGTTTTTTTTTTTTTTTTTAAGGTTAAAGGATCATAGATGTTTGCTCTTAACCTTAAAATCTCTAAAACCCAAATCTGAAGCAGCTCCCCAGCAACAGACCTTCCTGAATCAGTTTGTGTTCCGTGTGAGACTTTGGGGTGCCGACTAGGAGTGACCCAAGCTGTGAGTTTTGCTTAAACCTAAAAATTACAGATGATTGTCTAAACCTGAGGAATTCTGGGCTTGAGACAAAACAAACAAAAAACAAACAAACAAAAAACATTGTAAAAACCCGGAAGGTTAATCATGGGGACTTTAATCATGTCTCTCTATCCTCCACCCTGCCCACACCCAGTATGTCACATGTTGCACCAGAGATAATAAAACACTGGACTTGTGTTATGCCAACACCAAGGAGGCATACACTTCATCACCCCCTCCCTCCCATGGGAAGATCTGACCACAACCTGGTACATCTCCTGCCTGTGTACCAACCTCTCGTGCACAGGCAACCAGCTGTGTCCCGCACAGTGAAGAGATGGTCCGACGAGGCTGACGAGGCTCTGAAGGACTGTTTGGACACAACTGTGTGGGAGGAATTCTGTGATTGTCACAGGGAGGACATCGATGGTCTCACAGACTGCATTACGGACTACATTAACTTCTGTGTGGAAAACATCGTACCCACCAAGAGTCCTGCTGTAAAAGGAAATCAGCATCTCCATAAAGCTTGTCAGCAGATCTAAAATCTGGTGGCTCTTGATGCACTGACTCCAACCTCAGTCCACTCCTTGTGAAGCTCCCCCAAGTTCTGGAATCGGCTTTGCTTGACCATCTTCTCAAGGCTGCAGTCAACCCTGTTGCTTGTGCATCTTTTCTTTCCACACTTTTTTCTTCCAGTCAACTTCCCATGAATATTCTTTGAGCCAGCACTCTGCAAACAGCGAGCCCTTTCAGCAATGACCTTCTGTGGCCCTCCTTGTGGAGGGTGTCAATGTGACTTCTGGACAACTGTCAAGTCAGCAGTCTTCCCCATGATTGTGGTTGTGTGTACTGAACCAGACTGAGATTCATAGTATTTATACTGCATAAATAGTGCGTTACTCAAACTTGAAATGAAATATTCTAATATTTTGAGATATGTTTTGTCTATTTTTTAAGATATAGGCCATAATTATAAAAATTTAAAAAAAAATGCTTGATCCATTTTAGTTTATATGTAATGAGTCCAGAATATATAAAATGTTCACCTTCTGAAATAAATGACAAAAAATATTGACTTTTTTGAGATGGACTTGTATATCTATGAATCCCACAAAACCTGCAGGAGTTCTGTCTCAGTGATGTTCAAACACAACATCTAGAGTTTGCAGTTGCTGATTTGAAGCTTGTATGATTCCTATAATTTTTTCTTTGAGAAAAAAAAAAAAGTCATGCTCACAAGCCAAGGTCAAATTTTTGGTCCATTTTTGGTTTTCAGGAACTGATTAACATTTATTTGAACTTTTAACCTATATGTCCCTGTCCTGTATTTTCATTGCTTCATTTTGTTATCGTAAGTTATGAGATGTTTACAGATTTCCAGAACAGGGTTTTGTCTCTGTTATCAACGGTTTTGGTTCCTCCATCAGCTATCAGGCTGAACAGAATTAGTTATGCATGCAGCAAGTTTACCGGTCATGCTGTGTCGTTAACGGCCTGTATGGTTTAAAAAAAAGTATCTATATATATATATATAGGGATGGCAGTGCCAAAAAGTACACAAAAGTACACAAACAAGATAGTATGGGATAATCCTAATTTACAGGCAAAGTGCAAGGGTCGTCCCTACTTCTTTACACTTTTCAGACAAGCTTTACTGTACAAAGATAATGCTTACAACTCTCAGTCGATGAAAGAGCAGATCAGAGTGACTCTAATAGCTACACGTCTTTTTTTGTGTACTTTTGGGCACTGCCATCCCTACTCCATTCTTCAATTTATTTTAATTGTTTTTTTTTACACTTGTTTGTGTTCATTTTTGTTGTGATTTAATCACAGGAAGAGACAAAAGTAGACGTGTATCAACTACCACGTGTAAGTCAGGAAATATGTGACACGTCATGTGCACATCATGTATAGCAAGTACATAAATGTACTTTTCTTAGCTGTACTTGAAAATATTTGAAGCTAAGATATCACCGCACTTCCTCATATGGAACGGAACAGATTGATATAAAAAGTAACGCCATAAGTAGTTGTGGTGTCGACTTATCCCCGTTGACTAAAAAAGAAGAAGAAGGCGGAGAAAATCCAATTCCTGGCTCCCTGCGGTTTCGTATGTAGACGATGGTTTGCTGGTATAACGGCAGTCGTACTAGATGAAAAATCACTCGTAGAAGACAATGGTGAAGGTTAGAAGTCTTGAAAGTGTACCGTTTTTAAGATATTTCTGTTTTTGTAATATATTACATATCTGTAACATCTGGGTCATCACTACTTATAGAGTCTGTGGACTCTCTCTCTCTCTCTCTCTCTCTCTATCTATATATATATATAAACTCCTTCAGAGTTGTCTGGGTGTCTTGGTGGCTTCCCTCACTAGTCTCCTTCCAGCGTGGCCACTCAATTTTTGAGAACTGCCTACTTGACACAGATTTACCATACAGTAACATGCTGTTTGTATTTCTTAATCTTCTTCTTCTTTCAGCTGCTCCCGTTAGGGGTCGCCACAGCAGATCATCCATCTCCAGCTCACCCTGTCCTCTGCGTCTTCTTCTGTCAGACCAACCACCTGCATGTCCTCCCTCACCACATCCATAAACCACCTCTTTGGCCTCCCTCTTCTCCTCCTGCCTGGTGGCTCCATCCTCAGCATCCTTCTCCCAATATACCCTAAGTGCCTCCTCTGCACATGTCCAAACCATCTCAATCTTGCCTCTGTGACCTTGTCTCCAAACTGTCCAACCTGTGCTGTCCCTCTGATATGTTCATTCCTAACCCTACTGCCAATCGGTATAAGTCCTTTTCTCCTTCATTAGTGGTCAGCTTCATGAACAGCTTGCTATATGCCCTATCCTTAGCCTTTGCCACAACTTTTTTCACTTTACACTGCATCTCCTTGTTCACCCGTCTACTTTTATCATCTCTCTGACTATCCCAGTTGTTTTTTGCCAACCTCTTTCTCCTTATACTTTCCTGAACACCTTTATTCCACCACCAAGTCTCCTTGTCTTCCTTCCTCTGTCCAGATGTCACAGCCAGTACCTTCCAAGCTGTCTCCCTCACCTCACCTGCAGTACTTTTCCAGTTGTCCAAAATCATTTCATCTTCATCCAGTGCCTGTCTCACCTCCTCCCTGAATTTCACACAACAGTCTTCCTCCTTCAGCTTCCACCATCTGATCCTTGGTTCAGCTCTCACTCTCTTCCTCACCTCCATAAAGCACCATCCGATGCTGTCTAGCTACACTCTCCCCTGCCACCACTTTACAGTCTTAATATGCTCTTCCTTTAAAATGACCCCAACACCATTTCTCCTCCCAGCCACACCAAGATACAACACTTTGAATCCACCTCAGGTGCTCCTGGCCTTACTTCTCTTCCAATTGGTCTCGTGCACGCACACCGTCTCTTTTCAAAGTCCCGACTCTCACTTCCACACTTCTAACTTTCCTCGTCTCCCACTGCCTCCAGACCTGTGCTCTGCCTCTTCTTTTTTTTCACCCAACAGTAGCCCGTTTTCTGCTGGTACCCTGTCAGAAAACAGCACTGGTGGCAGTCGTTGTTAACCCGGGCCTCAAATACCCCGGTATGGAAATTCGATTTGATTGATGTAAATGAAGTCCAAGACATATTCAGTGACTTGGAGATGTTCATGTGTCCATCCCCTGACTTGTCTCAAGAAAACTGACTGTAAAAGTAATGATTTTATCCTTATATTTAGAATAAATTGCCCCCATCCCAACTTTTTTGGAGTGTGTTGCAGGCCTTAAGTGCAGGAATGGATGTACAGTACCTGTAAAAAGTTTGGACACACCTTCTCAAACAATGGTTTTTCTTTATTTTTATTACTTTCTTCATTATAGATTAATACTGAAGACATCAAAACTATGAAGGAACTCATATGGAATTATGTTCTTGCCATAATATGGATTAGAACAGTCGTCGAATAGGGCTATTAACTGTGTACCAACCCTACCTCTGGACAACACCACTGATGGTCTCAAACACATTAAGAAGGCAAGAAATTCCACAAATTAGCTCATACTAAGATGATTATCTTAGTATGCCTATAATCCTACAAAGTGACTCCAACATTATGAAAACTGGTTGACAAATGGGAGAAAAAGGTGCATAGTTAGTTTTGAGGGGGCCAAAATGGAAACGTCCACCCCCCAGGAAAGGAGGGAAGGGTCTGAAAATTTGAACCCCATTATTTTCTGACAGTCTGGCCCCTTATGAAGCCAAAAAAGCAAAATTAAAAAAAATTAAATAAATAGCACAAAAATTCTATGGAAGTACATTCCATACAAAACTATAAAGTACAGATCTAAATCAAGAGCAAAATTCTGTCTTTGATCTTCTATCTGATCTTTGGTTCCTTTAATCCTTTAATCAGGATCAAAGATCAATAATCAGTCTATAAAAAGTCATCAATGAGGTAAAATCTTGGCATAACTTTCTAAGTGTTAAACCTGCAGAAAGCAACTGTTGGGAAAGATTTGAGGAAAAAAGATCGCCGTACCCACCCCAAAAAAACAGGATGGATAATTTTGACAAAGCTTTTCAAATTCCGAGTTCAGCTTTGAATGAGCTCCGTCTGGAGGAATGCTTTTGTGATGCCGTGATCAGAGTTCAAAATGTCACGTTTCCAATCCACAAGATCATCCTTTCGAACTGCAGCCTGTACTTCAGGTAAACTTTTCCTGCATCAGTAGGGGGAAGAAAATAAACAGCAGATAATAATGGAGCAGCAAACTGACATAAATGTAGTGGTAATGCAACTTTTTGAAACAAATGTGACCAAGGGTTTTATAACGTAAATACAATAGCAATAGAAAGGACAGAAAATGTATACATTGAAAACATTTCTTTTGGTGGTGTTCCACAAACTACAACTCTATCAGCTTTATTTATGTTCATTTTTTTTGTTTGTATGCTTTTGTTTAGGGTCAGTGGTTACCCATTTAAATATAGAGGTAGCTCTAGGAGTTTATACATGGGGTGTCCAAGGAAGAAGGGGAGGAGGAACAAGTGTTGTATGATGGTGGCAACCGAGGCTGCTTTGAGTAAAACAAACACAAACATGAACTTTATGAAGAAAATTGAGACATTTATCTGGTTTTAGACAAGAACTAGAAATCTATGAACACCATCTGTACTGTACTTTTTTGGAGGTGATGTCATCACCCTCACCTGTTTGCTATTTGTTCGTTAGCAGGTTCATGGCAAAACAACAGCAACAAGAAAAAGCCCACTTTTAATGAAACATGGAGGAGGGGTGGGGCATGAGCCCAATAAGTAAAAATGACATTAATAGTACGATATGATCAAGAAAACAGCTCCCATAGGATTTTTGTGCTAAAATAGATTTTTGCTGTTTTGGCTTCAATAGGAACCAGACAATCAGAAAATGATGGGGTTCAAATTTTCAGCATTTGCATTTTGCACTCCTCAAAACTAACTATGCACCTATTTCTGCCATTTATCAACCAATTTTCAAAATGTTAGTCATTTTGTAGGTTTATAAGTATGCTAAGATGATTTATTATACCTTTGGAGCAAATTTTAGACTCTTCCCCCCCTTTCTGGGGGGTGGGTGGTCACTTCGATTTGCTCCCTCAAAACTAACTATGCCCCTATTTTCACCATTTGTTAACCAATTTTCATAATGTTAGAGTTGTTTTGCAGGTTTTGGGTCTGGAAATGTGCTCTGAAAGTATAATTAATCAATTCTACTGAATTATCCTTCAAAACCGACAAAACGACTCTAACATTATGACATTTGGTGAACATGGCGAAAAAAGGGGTATGGTTAGCTTTGAGGGGGAAAAATGGAGGTTTCCCCCCCCCACCACCCCTGATATCTGAGTGGGGCCACTCAGCCAAATAACACTGATTATTATGTGGTGTCTTTATAGGGCCCCTTAAGCGGTGTTATCCACCCCTGATGTCTGGATGGGGCTTCCGGTCAAATATCAAAGGTTGCGTTATGTGATATGTCTTAAAAGGGCCCCTCTCAATCTTATAACCTACTTATTGTGCTTTTAGCGCAACCTCTGTACCGTCCGCTGCGGATTTGTGCATGAGTGCAGGGGTGAGTGCCGGCACAGTGGGGGTGCCAGGGGCCTTCTGGCTCATAATCTGTCCATGATCAAGAAGTACAAAATTTTGGAGTCTGTCATGGGTTTGTGATTGTCCTGGATCAAGACAAAGATCCAGGTTTTCAATGGCTTCCTGGACTCAGCCATCAGAAATGTATCTTCATGTGGAGAAAGTGGGGAATTTGGAGAAAAACTCACTTGTCTTGGCCGTGACATTCATGTTTCTGGGTCCTCAGTCTTTGAGATTGAGATTGAGAGACACCTGGAAAGACCTTATGGAGTCATGAGATCGCGAGACAGAGGTGTTTGACGATGCTGATATTTTTGCAGGGGAACAAAGATCCAGGTCTTTAGGGTCCTTGCGCTTCCTGTCTTACTGTATGGTTGTGAGACTTGGATGCTAACCAGTGACCTAAAGGGACGACTGGATGTTTTTGGTCCCTGCTCTCTTCAGAGGATCCTTGGGTACCACTTGTATGACTTTGTGTCAAACAAGCAGTGACTTAGGCAGACTCGGATGAGAAATATCACTTGCATTACATGGGAGAGTCAGCTATAATATTTTGGCCATGTGGGGCTTTTCTCTGTTCATGATCCAGCACTTAGGTACCTCAGTGTTGAGGACCCCACCTGCTGGAGAAGGCCAAGGGGACGTTAACATTTTACCTGGGTGCAGCAGAGAGATGGTTACTTTTGAGAGGTGGGGATGGACCGTTGTCTGCCTCGATGCCAGGGAGGTTTCCATGGTTTCTTGGTTCATCGATCCATATCTGATCTGCTGTGGTGACCCCAAGGAAATGGGAGAAGGCAACAGAAATTAATCTTAGTTTGCTAGAAATTCATTCAAATCTGCTGTGCGAAGTGTTGCATGATGTTTATGTTCTTAATCTTTGGGCCACATGTCGATAACACAGTAGCAAGTATCATTTATTTTTAACCTTTTGTCTCCATTGTGATCCACAGGGCTCTGTTCTCCCACTGGTCACCGCCAGATGAGAATATTTACACAGTTTCTGACTATTCACCTGAAATTGTTCAGCTCATCATTGAGTATGCGTACACCAGCTCTGTTTTGGTGACTAATGAGAACATCAAGGAGCTTTTCTACGCAGCAGATCAATTTGGTGTCGTGGGCTTACTTAAAGCCTGCTTCACCTTCTTGGAAGAGCAGCTCTGCCCACAGAACTGCATCAGCATCTGGCACTTGGCTAAAACACACGCCTGCACGCGACTTGGACACAAGGCCTACAGTTTCCTCCTGGAACATTTTGAGGAGATTGTTGAGTCCTCTGGGTTCCTGCAGCTCTCACTGGAGGAACTTAAGGATATAATTGAGAAAGACGAACTCAATGTGAGACAGGAGTGTACCGTGTTTGATGCCATCCTGCGCTGGATCGCTCACTCGCCAAATGAAAGAAACGGACACATTCCTGTGCTCTTGACAAAGGTAAGTGTCGAAAGTAGATCATAAATCCACTGCCATTATGCTAAGTTTAAATTTATGTCATTAACATTAAAATGACTGCAGTAAATACATCTTAGACTAGTTAAATTCATAGACTCTGTCCTCTTTATCTGCAGGTCCGCCTGGCCTTACTAAGCGCTGATTACCTAAGGAACAACGTGCAAGCAAACGCACTGGTGAACAACAATGAAGACTGTATGGACATTGTCCGCTCCATTGAAGCCATGCTTCATATACAGCCTCACTTCTGGAACGTGTTTGCCCGTCCACGCTTGCCCAGTGCCATCTTATTGGCAACTGGAGGATGGAGTAGTGGCAGGTCGACGAGTATGATTGAAGTGTATGATATCCGTGCTAAATGTTGGGTATATCTGCCGAACAATCAGGACCAAACGCGTGCATACCATGGCACTGCTTTCCTCAATGGATCACTGTACTGTGTCGGTGGCTTCAATGGGGCGGAGAATTTTAACAGCATGAGCAGGTTTGACCTGAGCACCCGCATCTGGCATGGGGCAGCACCAATGCACGAACGCAGATGCTATGTAAGCGTATGTGTGCTGAACAGGTGCATCTATGCCATGGGAGGCAACAATGGACACGCACGACTCAACAGTGTTGAGCGTTACAACCCTCTGAACAACCAATGGACTGTGATTGCACCCATGCATAAGCAACGGAGCGACGCAAGTTGCACCAGTCTCAATGGCAAGGTAGACAGAGCTAAAGACAAGTAGAATCACTTTGATAGCTGTGCCAAAGACCTGTTTCCTATTTCTGAAAACGTGTTTCTAATTAAAGCCAAAACATGTTCTTGAATTCTCTCCAGGTGTACATCTGTGGTGGATTCAATGGGAGCCATTACCACTCATCGGCGGAATTTTATGATCCAGAGACCAACCGGTGGACTGAAATCACCCCAATGAGCAGCAGGCGCAGCGGAATTGGAGTCATTGCCCATAGAGGACAGATTTATGCGGTAATTACATGAAACAGTACTTAAAGTGTCTCTGAGGTAAAGTTTTTGAGGCACTGTTTGGATTGAAGATTATGACATTTGGTTCTTCATGGTTTAAATTCGGGATAGACCAATAGACCAACAGCGGGTGGTGGACCAGAGGGTGTAGACATACCGTGTTCCTGGTTGACTAGGGAAAAGCATCAGATTGAACTAAAATTTTGTTCTTTCATAAACAGAAAACAAATAGAATGGCTGTTAGGTGTCAACAGTTCAGGCTAATAAGGTTTATTAATTCTGCCATT
>OMMV01233216.1:0-11112 GCA_900302635.1 Chatrabus melanurus | reverse complement strand
ATCAAAGCTCAGTCATCAGGATCAAAGATCTGGATCAAAGTTTAGCAATCAGGACATAAATTCTAGATCAAAGATCAGGATCAAATATAAGTGACTGCGATCAAAGAACTGGATTAAAGTTTAGATATCAGAATCAAAGATCAGCAATCAGTATCAAAGCCCAGGATCCAAAATCAGGATCAAAGTTTAGCAATTTGGGTGAAAGATCAGTGATCAAAGATGAGTGATCAGGAATAACATTTGGAATCAGGATGGAGAATGTTAGGAAATTGATCAAAGTCATATCATTGCATCTAATAAAAGAAAAAAATCTCAACCAAAACATAAACAAATAAACAGAGGACTCATAGACATGGGTGGAAGTATGTACTCCCTGGGTGTAATAGGTTTACAGGTCAAAGGATTAGACAGGCCTGCTGTGCCTCAGTGGAGGAACACACTCTACGGAATGCCCCTGTATTTGATAAGGTGTTGAAGTGGCTAAACTCACATCCAGCCAGTGGTCCATGAGGGCATCCGCTTCCTCCTCAAACGGGATGAATGCACATCCTGGGATCTTCTGGAAATGGGTTTGAAGCTGTCTGCAGACATTGCGAACTTCCTCTATCACGTCTGCAAGAGCTTTCAGCTCCGCCTTTGTTTCCTGGAGCTAAAAACCACAGACACACACACACACACACACACTCCATTGAGATATCAGCAAAGAGAAGTAAAGCCAATAACAAGGACATTTTACCAGTACGCTGAGCTTCAAGCTGATATTTTTTTCTTTACCGCTTTTAGTCAAACTAGACGGTCGTATCCGTGGTCATGATGATGTTAAGGGCTACGGCTGATAGGTAGACTATCTTTATTGATGCTGAGGATCATCAATAAGGATGTGGTCATCGTGTTTAGGATAGAATTTGCTGGTAAACAATAAAATTCATTGACTGGTGGAAATCTGATCTTTGACCCCAACGACCTTGAGCTTCACACAAATGATTGACCTTCGGCTGACCTTGCCAGGTGCCATTTGAGCATCCACCTACATATGTGTGGCAAGTTTGATCCAAACTGGTATGAAAATCAAATTCCTTGAGCTTGACCCCAATGACCTTTGCAAAAATGAAACCCTTTAAGGACAATTCTGGGGTTGACCTTTGTCCACATACCAAGTTTGTTAGAAAACAGCCAAAGCATGTAGAAGAAGCAGGCCAACAAGCAGGCAGACAGATTTGACCCTAATGACTGACAATTCTTGAACCCACCTGTATGTGTGTGCCAAGTTTATTGCAAATCACAATTTTTAAAAAAGTGGATCTTTGACTCCAATGGCCATTTATCTTTGGCAAAACAATTTTCATCCACCTGCCAAGTTTGGTGAAAATTGGCCAAAGGACTTGGGAGCAGGAGGGGAACAAACAATCAAACATGGCTGAAATGATAGCGTGTTGATACAAAGCGCGGTGTACCTTAGTGTGCAGTCTCTGCAGGTTGTCTTTCCCCACGTAGGACGACTGCTCACTGATTGCGCTTTCGGCCTTCTGCAGCGTACCGCTGATCTCACCGCGGACGCACTGAAACCTCCTCAGCAGCTCGGTGAGGACACAACACTGGTCCATCCTGTGCGGTGTCCACAACACACAAATGCATCACACTCAGCCGTGCGCGCCTGCAACACTGCTCATAACCACGAAATGGCTCGCTCTCTCTTTACCGATCAGTCAGCGCTTTTGTCACCTCCTCACAGAGCTCATCCACCTCTCGGTCTGGACTCTCACCGGAAAGGTCAGACGGCGATGATGTTACTTGCAAGTGCTCAGACAGGAGGACAGTTAAGCGGTTTTGCAGCCGTGTCAAGGCACGCATCCTGCAATGAAGAATTTAACAGAGTTCTCTGTTATCAGTGGACAAGGATAAGTTATGGAGACATGCATGCTTGAAACCACTGGCGGCTCCAGATTTTTTTTTCCTTTTCTAATTTTTTACTACTAATAATCTACTAATCAAAGCTTTGCACAGTTACAAAGGTTTCACAAGGTGTTTATTTGAACAGTTTATTCAAGACCTGCTTCAGGCAGGAAACAAATGTAAATTTGGTCAAATTTGGAGGAAAAAAACCTATAGCCAGAACAACAGAAAAACTATACAGCCAAAAACAAACATCACAGTCAGGATAGAGGCTGCCCTCCTTTAGGGGTGCCATTCTTATTCGAAAGGCTTAAAATCATTGCCAGATACAGAAGCTACTGAGCCTATGCTTATATTAGTTACTCTATTCCACACACACAATACAACATTACCAACAGCATTCATAGTGTGTGTGCAGCATTGCTTCATTCATAACCACACAGAAATCAAGGTCAATCATATCAACAGCTGACACAGAAGATTTGCAAACTACAATAGAAGAATATAGGCCATAAGGACCGTGCTTATCTCCGGATTCCATAGCATGAAGGGAATGAGAGTCTACAACTCCCCCCGCAGACTTAGTGCCTTGTCCAGGGACACAGACGGGTAGTTTGACCAGGAATTGAACCCATATATATATATTGGTAGCCCAACTCCTTACCCACTGAGCTACCTGCTCTACACCTACAATATTGCTCCAAGATAGTGTTTTTCCTCCTTGAAAAGGTATCTGAAAAATTGAGTTGTCTTATGTTCAGAGTCTAGACTTTTAGATGTTACAGACATTTGCAAAAGTAGGTGGCGCCAAATGCCCATGAAATCAGTTTGCCTCTTAGGAAGTGACCCCGTCCCGACCGAGACGGTGATCATCCTGGGAAAAAGAAACATGCCTCAAAAGTTGGGTAAGTTAACCAGCAACTGACTGTACAAACTTTAAGCTGACTGATGAATGCAGCAGAGTCATCAAACAACTCTCAAGCAGCCAAGAAATACAGTTTAATATAATAAAATATGGTGTATTGTAATGTTACAATATGGTGATCCCCAAAAGACAGTCTTAAAAATGTTAACAGGAAAATGTGCCGCATCTTTAAAGCAGCTCATGAGAACAATAGAAAGGCGGTATAGGACTTCATATTAGTGTTCAATAGTAACCAATTGTAGGTCTATCTTTAACAATCCATACATTTTCTAAACCTGCTTTTGTTGCAGGGGGGCTGGAGCCTATCCCAGCAGTCATTGGGTGAGAGGTGGGGTACACCCTTCCTTGAAATACCCATTCTATATATACCCTATATATTAGTATTGGGCCCAAATTGTGACCTTGGCCAGTAATCTTGACTTTTAACCATTTTTTCTCAAAATCAAATCACTTTGTCTTTGACTGATCCTCAAACATTCCACCAAGTTTGGTGAACTTGTATGAAAATCCTTTGAGTTATTTTTTTCACATGTGGGCCAACACAGACGATCAAAAACAATACCTCTGCATCCGCTACCACTGAATGTGGACGTAACAAAGGGCTTTGTGGTACTTCACGCTGCACTTTCAAGAGACTGAAGTACCAGCAAGATAATGTGATCCATCCATTTTCTGAACCCCCGTATTCCAGTTAAGGGTCACAGGCGGGCTGGAGCCTATCCCAGTAGTCAGTGGGCGAGAGGCGGGGTTCACTCTGGACAGGCCACCAGGCCCCAGAAGATAATGTCATGTTGTACTAAAATTAACTGCAAGCAGTGGCACCTAGAAGAAGAAGTAAGTCCTTTATAGGCCCTCTGGCTCATTGATGCCAGTGCTTATCCCTGGATACCGTAGCGTGACCCAGGTCTACATATTGGTAGCCCAATTGCTAGGCACTGAGCTATCTGCTCTACAGTGAAAATCAGCAACGGCAGAAAAAACGGTTGAATGTTATTTTTATATCTTGGGGCTCAAAGTCAAAATGTCTGTCCTTCAAAGTACCTGTAAAGCAAATTCAGAGATTTGCTTCAAAACACATTATACACAGGTGTGCACATAACTAGTGCTCGGGTGCTCATGCGTGCTAAAAACAAATTATGCGCAGCAGAAAACATGGAGGGAAGCACGTCTCATGAGGAAAGCAATGATGACAGGTTGTAAAAAAAAGCGCTTCCCTCCATGTTTTCTGAGATGCATCATTTATTTTTAGCACGCACGAGCCCCTGAGCACCAGATATGTGCACGCCTGATTATACATGTTAAATATGCTTTGCTGATCATATGTTAAAATGTGTTCAACCATGCTTTTTTTTTTGTGGCTTTTGACTGGATTTCTGTGTTTCACCACAGATTTTTGGTGGGCGGTGGCTTAAACCAAACCAAATTACGTACATGGGTTCACTTGTTGAGGTATTAGTATCCGCCTATATAAAGCTGGATCTCTGCGCCGGAGCAGTAGGTGGCGGTAATGCACCTTTTACGCTGGTTGCCAACCGCTGTTAAACAAGGAGAAGAAGAAGAAAAATAATCTTTTGTAAACCCTCTCAAACTTTGAGTCTTGTTAGAAAACATTTGTACTAATCTCACTGCTTGTTTTATTTCTTTAGTTTCCTTTCAAATGGTGTATTGTTGTCGACTATGGAACTTTTTTTTCCCGTCTGGCTGAATGTTTTGTATGTTCCGTGTTGTTCAATAAAGCTTTTAAAAAAAAAAAAAAACTTTGCTCCCACACCTTCCCCCTCCCCATGCGATTGGGGCGTGGTTTCAGTGCCTTGAGCCAAACACGCCCCCAGCATCAGACAGCAGAGAGACGTGGGGAAAAGTGCACATTTTTACACGATTTTGAAACCTAATTTTATCTATTTAGCGATATTTTTAATCATTAAAATTCGGCTCGGTGGTTAATATGTTTTTCTGTGGTTTGACAATTTCAAAACAAACTGGATTTCACTTTACAGGCACTTTAATGTGTCTGCAACAAAAGGCCACTGTCCATCAGAGAGACCGATCAGTGTGATACCTCTGCTGGACAGCCGGCAGCGTGGGCTCCTGCAGCTCCAGCTGCTCCGCTGCTCCTCCTATCTCCCTCAGAGCTCCTATCAAGGCAGCTTTCCTTTCGGTCCAGCTCTCCTTCTCTCCTTCTGCGTTTCCTCTCCTCCGTGCCTCAGCCCGTGAGCTTCCTTCAGCCGTCTCTCTTTGAGGCATGCCTGTCTGAATCTCTTCAGTCTCTCTATACCATTGACTCCCTGATTTCTTTTCCACTCCACCTGCATGCGGCTGCAAACCCTCTTCCCTCTTCGCCTCCACAGGGGGTGAAAAGTCATCATCAAGCTGGCCGTCGTCGTTGTTCTCCCTCTTCTTGGCTCCGATCAACTCTTTCTCTGCTCTTACAAACTGCAGGGACAATGACATCACCAAATCCTGGCACGTCACCGTGGCCCCATCCATGCACAGAGTCATGCCTGCTGCCTTTAAAAAGCTGTCAGCGCAGTCAGATTGCTCTCCAGCAGTCCGCAAACTCTGCTGCACTGCTGCCTGCCAAGAATGTCTCTGCTGCTCCCAGACATCCTCCTTCTGCTGCCTGCAGGGATCCTGGTTTGCCAGCAGGGTCGGGAACTGAGCCTTGATTTCCCTGACTGTGGACAGGAAGTGGTCCAGAGCCAGAACAGCTGACTGAACCTGGTCCAGCCGCCGTCTGAGCTGCTCCACATGAACGATGCCATAGTGGACGGCCTGGCAGAGGGATGGGGCGGACGTGGATTCCGGTACTCCTCTGTCTGCTGCAGTTCCGAGTTCTGATGGTTCTCTCATTTCATGCAGTCTGGCACGCATCTCCTGAGAAACACGTCATGATTTATTGCAATTTGGGTTTTTTACGCTTTGGAAACAATGTATTAGCAGTGTGCTTAAAAAAATAAAAGAAAAAGGTACCATTAAGTCAGGTAGTACTTTAGGATCAGCGACCATCAGGGAGGAGATGTCCAGGGACTCTCTGGTGATCAGGTTTAGCTTCTCTGTGATCAGTGCAACCTGATTGTCTGTGGAATCCATCAAGTCAGCAATGTTCTCCACAAAGTCCACCCTGACACCAACACAAAGACAAACACAGCATGAGCCTGATACGAGATACAGTGCTGTGCAAAAGTTTTAGGCATGTTTCATGTACTTAAATCCTTTGGAAAATAACGAAAAACTTCAAATTAACTAATATTTAGGAGTAAATATGAATATTGAAAGAGTGTGAGCACTCTTAATAACATTTATTTATTATTATTTATTTATTTAGCACTTACAGTTGTACATACAAAGTGCTGCACAAAGTAAAATACAATAAAAAACAATACATACCGCCATATAATTCACGTTGATTTTTTTAATTAAAAAAAAACAGGAAATACAGTACTGTGCAAAGGTTTTAGGCATATTAGATGTGTCTAAATTTTTCTTTTAAATAAAGAGAAGCTGTTAACTAGCTAATTTTTATGAATAAATATGTTTAAAATTTAAAAATAATTTCTTTTAGGTGATAAAATGACAATTTGTTTGAGGGTGTCTCTTCAAATTTATAAGAAAATCATGCTGTGTTAAATAAGGTTTTTGTTTTTTTAAATTTAATTATTGATTGATCATCAGCAACTGTCTTTGTGTTGTGAAGGACTCGGCAGTACAGCCACAAGGAAATCAAATTTTTGTGATTTGCTTCATTTTAAAATGAGGTTTGTAAATTAGTAATTGATTGGTTACTTTAATGGAAAAGAAAAAGTAATAATCTCATATTTTATTTACGTTGCATTTTTTAGAGGGGTGGGGATTTCACATGATTTTCTGTTGACGATGCCTGGGGGTATTTGTTTGTTTTAATTTAAAAATGGCGTGCCTAAAACCTTTGTACAGTACTGTATATAAAACAAGTTTTAACATTTTACACAAAAATTTACCAACCATTACTGATTATAGGCAGTCGAGAACAAAGCCTTTTTGAGTCTAGTTTTAAAACCCTCAATAGAAACCAATTGCTTAACTTCATTCCACAACGTGGGTGCATGAACTAAAAATGCTCTATGCAATACTGATTTTTTTCTTAACCTTTTGCACACAGCAGGCCAGCCCCTTGTGATCAAAGGTCATGAGCGGGCACATATGGCTGAACCAAGTCAGTGCACAGCCATTCAGTATGTTATTGGTCATGAGGAGAACTTTAAAATCCACTTTAAATTCAACATGCAGCCAATGTAGAGAAGCTAGCTCTAGGGTAATGTGATCAAATCTCAGAATTCCAGACAAAATTTGAGCAGTCAGATTCTGAATCATTTACAGACATTTCATACTTCTGCCCAGTAACCCAGAAAACAATACACCCAGGGTGGAAGAAACACGAATCAACCATTTTTTCACAAAAACAAAACAATCCTTTTTTTTTTATTACTTAGTCAATATACAATAACTATCATATTAGCTAAACACCAAGTGTCTATCATAAGTAGTTCCTGAGATATTCAAAAAGAATGTTTCCCTAGCAACCATTGTTTACCCTACCAACCAAATCAAGATTGCCTGGAAGACCTTCCAAAGGCCTTTCATATGTGCCAAACATCAACTCTCTATCATAAGTAGTTCCTGAGATATTCAATAAAGAATATTTCCCAAGCAACCATTGTTTACCTTAGCAACCATGTCAACAAGGCATAAAGGCACTTCCAAAGACATTTCATAAGAGCCAAACATCAAGTCTCTATCTTAAGTGGTTTCTGAGATATGACCCAAGTACAGAAAGGTCACTTGGTGAGACATCATAACAGACAGACAGACAGACACTGGGTCAGGCCCCCAATGGAATACCACTTGGTGGCCTGTCCATTACATGGGACATCCCAGAATAACCAATTCTGGAGGACACAAAAGCATGAATCAGTCTCTCAGAATCTGCCATAGACTGGACTGGTCTAATCCTTGCAATATTACATCAATGAAACAGTCTGAGCCACCTCTCAAATATGCAGGTGTCACCCAAAGGTTGCTAACTCTTCCACTGTGATGAATAACACAGTCACCCAGTGACAATAAAAATTTATCATAAAATCCTCTCTGTCTTGTAGGAACAATTTAATCATTGCAGTATTTTCTGAGTTTAAACATTTGAAGACATCCAGGTTTTCACTGCAGCCACACAAGCCTACAGATTTACAATCTGAGACTCATTTGCTATGTAAACAGGCATATACAACTGCAGGTCATCACCATTTCACCAACAGTGAAATTCAATCCCATATTTGTGTAACATAAAGAGAAAACAATAGTGAACCCAGAACAGAACCATGAGGTACTCCATACTTCACTGCGGAAAATTCAGATTGAGTGTTATTATAGAAAAACTCGCTGTGATCGACCTGACAAGTAGGTTCTCAACCATGCAAGTACCTGACCAGAAAAACCAAAAATAGCTCTTCATTCTGTCGAGAAGAATACGCTAATCAACTGCATCCACTGCATGCACTTAGATCCATCAACAGCAACAATGATGGGAAATCTGCATCCATAGCCAGCAACATATCATCTACCACCCTAGTGAGAGCTGGTGTATGCCCTGTATGTGAGAGTATGCCCTGAACACTGACTGCAAAGGCTGCAAAAGAGCATTTTCTGACAAATATGCAAGGAGTTGCTTAGCAAGCTCTTTTTTCCAAAACATTTGAAAAAACAATGATGAATTTGAATGAACCAACAATCTCAGGTCGAAACTGGGTTTCTTAAGAAGAGGCTTTATCACATCAGCCTTGAAGCTAACAGGAACACTTCCAGTGGTGAGCAACAGATTGACAATATTCAGCAAAGAAAGTTTTCACAAGTTTGGATGGTAATGGATCCAGAAAACAAGTGGTACATTTAACACCCATCACAATCTTAGACAGATTCTGTAACGAAACAGTATCAAAACCAGAATATGACCGTTTCAAATCAGAGACCCCACATGAAAATACTAATGAAGTTCCTGGTACGGCTAAGGAAGACTGGGAAGGACTGCTGACCCGTAGTAACCATGGTATCAAACAAGAATCTGGGATTATTCCTGTTGCTATTGATAAAATTTGAATAATAATAATAGCAGCTGACAAAGTTCTCTTATACTCGGTCAACCAATCCTGCCACTCCAGAAAAGATGCCTCCACCTCTCCTGTGATCTGGAAAAACCGAGCAAGTCAGTTCTGATCAGTTTTGAGAAATCAAGGTAAAACTACATTAAATGAACCAGGCTGTTAATCAGGCCAACTATTTTTTTCAACTTCAGCTACATAATCTGAAAATTTTGACTTACCGGTACTAGTTTTTTCCAGATCACAGGAGAACCTGGCGCCACCTACACCCCAGTTTCCTACATTTACATTTAAGAAGTTGTTGGTCATCTGTGTGGGCATATTCTTCGCTTTTATAAATCATTTTTGGGGGGAGATTAAATGTCATTTCTTTGAAGTGGCCTTCGGCAATTTTAGAAAATACAGTTGTACTAAATTTTTAAAAAATTGAGTATTTGTTTATTTTCAAAATTTAATTTATAAACTAGAAGCACTCGGAGAGCGCAAACCTCAGCCGTAAGGTCCCACACACATATCACCATGTGTCCTGCTATAGAATTCCACAAGGCAAAGTAATCCTATATTTGTTAAACATTTATATTTGGATTCATTGATACTGAAAACCTACCCTGAGACCTTGGAATTACATTGATGGCATAATTTGTTTGGAAGTTATGCATGAAAAACGATATTTCGATAATGGCGGTTTTCTTCTGGATCTAGTTTACAGACTATTAACAATAGCTCAAATCTGTTTGCACTTTTAGTCCAGAGGCTAAGCCACCATATACCAAGGAATTGTTCAAATTGTGAAGAGAGCACCGAAATTGGCCCCAAGGTACATTTTTATGGTGGGAATCAGATAAGAACGGGACCCAACGTGATTTTTGCCTCAAAGGTGCCCATTTTGAAAAAGTTCAAAATGGCCGCCCAGAAATATACATTTTCTGTAACTTGGCTTCTAGTGCACCTAAATGGATGATCTTGGGGTCTAAATCTACATTTTTATGGCCAAGGAATCCAATAAGACCCAATGTGATTTTTGCCAATAAATCGGACATTTTGATTTTGTTCAAAAGGGCCGCCATCAAAATTTGAATTTGTAAGCATAGAGTGCATATAAATGCACAATCGTGGTGCCTAAATGTACCTTTTCATGGCCAAGAAATCTGATAAGAATGGAATCAAATGTGATTTTAGCCTGGAAATTTTGTCATTTTGAAGTTAGGCTTTTCAAACCAATTTTGCCAGTATAATTATATCGCATGTGGTGTGGCATTCTGGAATGACATTTTATCCCATTATCCCATTAACAATTATTCCAATGAATTCTTGGTATCAGTACATTTATATTGTGTCCATGATGAAGTAATGATGATGTAATATTTATGGTTGCCATGGAAACCAACATAAATCCACCCACTTTTCAAGTACTGGTCTGCAACACTTGATGTGGAGTTGATGATGCTGATCTATGTGAGATCTATCAGTGAAGGTTTCCTTGGTCAGCTGGTCAGGTGGATTTCTGTTATGGATCAATCTAACGATGCCAGCTGGCTGCCAGTTCACTTGAGAGACATGTTATCCCTTGCTGAAGTACATCCTGATGTCCACGAAACATTTCTGAATGACAGCTTTGTGGTGCAGAAAACATGTCCTGTCTTCTCACAGACAGCACTTGACCACAACAAGTTTGTGCACCCTTGAGCTTTTACACTTTTTTTTTTTTTTTATGTGATCAAACTTTAAAAAAAAATTCAGGCTTCTTCATAATAAAATCTTTAAAATGATGCCGTTTAAACTCACATTGAAAACAAATCTCTACAATGTGACATAAATGAAATAAAAATATCAAACCCAAAATAATAGTGTGAATAAGTATGTTCCCCCATTAGTATAACACAAATAAATCATCACTTTACAGTCAGTTTTCTTTAGACAAGTCAGGGGATGGATACATGAACATTTCCACGTCAGTGAATATGTCTTGGACTTCATTTACATCAATCATTAAGAAATACAACAGTATGGTACTGGCTGGTAAATTTGTGTCAAGTAGGCAGTTCTCAAAAACTGAGTGACCGTCCAAGAGAGAGAGACTAGTGAGGGAAGCCACCAAGACCCCAATGACGATTCTGACGAAGTTATAGGCTTCTCTGACTGTGATTGGAGAAATTGTGCATA
>OMMV01233210.1:0-10423 GCA_900302635.1 Chatrabus melanurus | reverse complement strand
TGTTTTAAAGGTGTCAGTCAGATGATTAAGCAAATTGATCAAAAACAGGACAATGTCACAAAGCCTTGCTACTCTGTGCACACCTTGTCGTAGTCAAACAGAGATCTTTGTAAAGTCTAAAGCACTGATGGTTGTCTGCTTTAAAAGTCAGTTTATTGAACGTCTCAGCCAATGAAAAGCCTTCTTATTCAAGCCTTACCTACGATAGTCACAGGCCCTCCAAACTGCTCTCAACAACCTCTAAAAGTGGGTAAAACGACAGGCTGTCGTACCGACGGTAAATAATAATATCATGTTGCTCATTTCCATGAGTCTTATTCAGATTTTGCGACTCAAAAATACGAAGTAGAAACGCTTGTCCTCGACATGAAGAAAAAAGAAAAACAAAAAACATGGCGACTTGTTTCTATGGCCTACAACCAATCAGGGGCAACGATAGACAAGCATGAGCCAATAAGAGAGGACGTTTTTAACACGTGAAGGCGTGCGTCCCACATATACAGCCCACTACACTGCCGATAGTGACGACAGGTAACACTGAGTTTACACGGTTTAAGAATTAAAAAATACTTTAAGTTTACTTAATAACAGCTGTTATATGACACAAAAACCAATGTGACGTCACATAACGTTCAGCTCACACAAATATCCAGAAAGACCTGCTCTTCAATGTAGCTATTATAGTTTATTTTGCCCTCAGCAATATCTTACAGGCTTTATTAGTGCAATAAAAATACACAAAAAGCAGTTATCTTATTATGCTGTGGAGAAAAATTTAAAACTGGAGAAATGTGGATAAGATAGAATTTTTTAAACAAAATTCAAAATTGAGCCCCCCAAAACATTTAATGCCCAATAAGTTAAGATCTATATTTTTTTGTGTTGATAATTTTATTTTTTAAGTGAAACAAATCAATGTGCCCCCTTTTTTTTCTTTTTGCAGGAAACAGGCATTTTGTACTTCCTGTAAGAAATACACAGGAGTTGATACATTGCAATTGCCATGAGCCAGATCCAGACCTGATCTTTAATCAGTCTGGCACTCGGATACATTTCCAGCTATAAAAATGATAGTAAACAACAGAAGCAACAACAACAATAACAACACAGTGACCTCAAAGTAAGTAGTAAGTATTTTACAACCTCAAATCAGAAAAAGTTGGGACGGTATAGAAAATACAAATTAAAAACAACCTGCAGTGATTCTTATGTTGACTTTGACTTCTGTTTCATTGCAGACAGGATGAACCCTGAAGATATTTCATGTTTTGTTTGGCCAACTTCATTTCATTTGTTAACATACATCAATTTCTGTATTTCAGGCCTGCAACGCATTCCAAAAAAGATGGGATGGGGCCAATTTAAGGCTAGTAATGGGATTAAAAACTTAAATAATGATGTTATTTCAAACAGGTGATGTCAAGAGGTGATAGTAATCATGATTTCGTACAAAAGCAGTATCCACGAAAGGCTAAGTGTTCGAGGAGCAAAGATGGGCAGAAGATCTCGAGTTTGTCACCAAATGCTTGAGAAAATTATAGAAATGTTTGAAAACAATGTTTGCATATTTCTCCCTTTACAGTGCAAATTATCATTAAACGATTGAAAGAATCTGGAGAAATTTTAGTGCATAAAGGGCAAGGGCGCAAGCCTAAGCTGAACACCTGTGATCTCTGATCCCTCAGACGGCACTCCATCAAGAACCATCATTCATCAATAGCTGATATAACCACATGGGCAAGGGATTACATTGGAAAACCTCTGTCAAGCACTACAATACAGAGTTACATTCATAAATGCCACTTAAAACTTTATTGTGCAAAAAAAGAAGCCTGGTGTTAATCTTGTCCAGAAGCGGTGTGGAAATCTCTGGGATCGGAGGCATCTGGGTTGGACCATAACACAGTGGAAACGTGTATTGTGGTCAGGTGAATCAGTATTCCAGATCTTTTTTGGAAGGAATGAACACCGTGTGCTCTGGATCATAGACGAAAAGGACCATCCAGACTGTTTTTAGCAACAAGTCCAAAGGCCAGGGTCTGTCACAGTATGGGGTTGTGTCAGTGCCCTTGGCAAAGGTAATTTACACTTCTGTGATGGCAGCATTAATGCAGAAAAGAAACAATGAGAAGGTATGGCTGCAGAAAAAGAGGATGCGGGTACTGGACTGGCCTGCCTGTAGTCCTGACCTGTCCCCTATAGAGAATGTGTGGAAAACTTTGAAATGAAAAATGCAAAAATGACGACCCCGCACTGTTGCACACCTTAAGACGTGTTTGTAGGAAGAATGGGACAATATAACACCTGAAATGCTTCAATGCTTGGTATCCTCAGTGCCAAAACATCTTTTAAGTGTTGTGAGAAGGAATGGCAACATTACAAAGTGATAAATGCTTTAGCGTCCCAGCTTTTTTTGGGATGTGTTACAGGCCTGAAATGCAGGAATGGATGTATATTAACAATGAAATGTAGTTGACCACATAAAACATGAAATATCTTTGGTTCATACTGTCTGCAATGAAACAGAAGTCAAAGTAAATGTAAGAATCACTGCACTTACATTTTCCATATCGTTCCAAGTTTTTTCTGATTTTGGGTTGTATTTATGTAACCACCTTTCAATAACAGACGTCACAAAGTGCTTCACAGAGAAATTAAAAAAACATGCATAATAAAAGTAAGAATTAAAAATAACAAAATAAAATAAATTACACAACAGCAAGCTTAAAGACGTAGGTCTTGAGCTGCTTTTTAAAGGTGTCCACAGATGTTAAAACACATGGGAGAGAGTTCCAGTGTTGTTTAGGAGCTACAACCTCAAAAGCACAGACACCTTTAATTTTCTACCTTGTTCTCAGAACAGCAAGCAGACCCTGATCAGAAGAACATACAGACCTGCCGGTAACAGGTATGCAGCAGATCCCTAACATAAGCAGGACCCTCGCCACGAAGAGCTCGACTTTAAACTGGATTCTGAATTTAATGGGGAGCCAGCAAAGAGCAATTAAAGCCACACGGCCCAGTCAAGATCAAAATCGGCTTACTGCTTTCCATTGAAATGTCCCTTTATGTTTATTATGGAATTTTATTTAAACAAATTTAAATTTACTTTAAGTTACTTAAATACATTCAAAGTAGAGCTGTTCTGAAAACAATACGAACCAAGACGGAGTTCAACTTGATTCACTCCTACACGACACATAAAGAAAATTATGACAGATACACCGCAGGTGTTATTGTGTCTGAGACAACTGGAAAAATACAGAATTTCAAAAGAATATTTTTAAAGAGCATTCCTCAAGGGTCTTCCACTATCTTTTGTAGTTTCATTGGAGATAGCAAAAAAACCAAATTTACAAAATAGATGTTAGACGTTGGTGAATTTTAAAAAAGTGAGACTAAATTATTGCATCTATTACATTGTTATTATCAAACTAATTGTGAAATTCACAGTGATTTTAGTTTGATAAAATTAAATATTTTGTTCCTACGATGGAGTACTAGGACCACATTAATGGATAAAAATGAATGGAGGATTATTTATTTATTTCATTATTATGATTATTGCTTAATTATTTATTTGTTTGTTTATTTATTTATTGCATTCTCTCTCTTTGGCAGTGAGATTGAAATGTTATTGGTCACTTTTACAAAGCTGGAAGTGAGTCATCATGTTTTTTTTTTTACTCTAAACTTTATGACATTATCATCCCAATGCAAGTCATAAATTATGATGTACCTTAAAGCCTAAATTCATAATTCACTTATTAGTGCAAAAAAATTGTATGTTGTACATAAAAGCACACATCATGGGTACTCTGAGTCGTTTAGGCCCTGTAATACCTTCTTATAAAATTAAAATCAAATCACATAAAATCAGTAACCAAAGTATTTTAAAAAGTCAATAATAATTTTAAAACAATTTACAGTTGGGGCTGACACTATGAACCAAGGCAACTAAAACCCCACTGTAAAATAAATCATAAAATCAATAACCAAAGTATTTAAAAAGTCAATAATAATTCTTAAAACAATTTACAGTTGGAGCTGACACTATGAACCAAGGCAACTAAAACCCCACTGTAAAATAAATCATAAAATCAATAACCAAAGTATTTAAAAAGTCAATAATAATTCTTAAAACAATTTACAGTTGGAGCTGACACTATGAACTTAGGCAACTAAAACCCAACCGTAAAATAAATCATAAAATCAATAACCAAAGTATTTAAAAAGTCAATAATAATTCTTAAAACAATTTACAGTTGGAGCTGACACTATGAACTTAGGTAACTAAAACCCAACCGTAAAATAAATCATAAAATCAGTAACCAAGTAGTTTTAAAAAAAAAAGGTAAGGTTGTAAGCCTGTAAGCCCAAAATGAGGGCTGAAACACGACAATGGTGCAACGAACAGACCTAACCAATCGCTCTGAATCAAACCTTCAGTCTTATGAGTCGAACACCGATCATCCTCCTCCTGAGCCAAAATGGCGAATGATAAGGTAAGTCGTGCACAGAGAAAGATCTCTGTGGGTAAAAGTTTCTGTGCTTTTGCTTTAAATGTGCGTTTCAGGTGAAGCTGTTGCTTAAAGTAAAATAAAACAAGTGAATAAACATGCGTTTCTTAGGAGCAGCTGGCTGATAAAATGAAGTTTCCTGGGCTCTTTGCTTCTTGATGTCATAACTGTTCAGCTTCTTTTTGTCAAACTTTTTTTGGTGAAAAATTAAGTGAATTATGTAAGCTATGTTCTCATGCATGTTTGCACTATATTACTTTTCAAATAAATGGATAATTATTAAGTGCATTTTTTTTAAAACATGCCAAGTCACCACATGAGAAGTTGAAATTAGAGGTTTTTGTCAAATTACATGATTGTCAGACTAGTTGTGAATAAGTTTTCTGTTGATTTTTTTTAAACCCTTTTGTCTGTATATGGGTCAGTGACAAATAAGGGTTTGCATTATGAGCAATTCAAAAATGTTTTAAAACATTGATTTAAAAATTTGCATCAGGATTGCTAAAATATGTATTTTGTGGTTTCCTGTCATTTGAAATAGCATTTGAACCTTTTATTTTTTACAAAAGGTAAGACTGATTGACCCTAAAAATGTCAAGCAGTGTAACCACAACAAAATGAGAAATATTAAATATTTCTTTCCACCTACAGTGTATGCAAGTGTACATATAAGAACAGTTACTTAATTTTAATATATCACGTGAAAATAGATTTTATTAGGGTTATTTTGAATGACAATATTACATGTTTTTGCAATATAGAGTGGGACAAATGCTGAAAACACTTTGTTTTCTAAATAATGTTTGACAAATTATGTATAAACTGTTAAAAAACAGCTTAATACATTGCAATAGAGGATAACATCTTATTCCACATGAATTTTCCTGTATTTTGTAATATTTTTAAGAAAAATATTGGTTACGCCAATTGACACAAACCAGTTGCACCGCCTGACCGTGTTGCTTCTACAGTCAGAGGCTTTTGTTTTGTTGAAGAAATCGGCACAACTGAACTGTTTTATTCTTATTTTCAATGAAGAAAAAACATAAACAACAAGAATTAACTGAACTCACGTTTTCTATTAATTAAGAAACAAACATGACAATAAAATCATGTGAACTTATTTTATGAATTAATTTTTAAAAAACATCCAAAAATCATGTAAACTCACGTGTTATTTTATGAATGGGGGGGGGGGGTGCTGTTAGGGTTCGAGAGAGGGAGAATCGTGTGTTTAGGGCTGTGTGTGTTTGCTTTGAAATGTTTCCAGTTGTGTCCACTTCCTGTCCAGTGTGTGTCAGTGTGACTAAGCACTGCATGACTCTGACTTTAACCTGACATTCTTTCACAGTTTTACTGGAAAAGGGTGTGTGTTTGTAAAACCACCTTTAGCGCCGTTTGGCGAGGTAACTGGCCCTTACAGCAGGATCTGCACTGACTCGTGCTCTGTGACGAGCCTCCTTTTCTTTGCTTGATAATGGCATCTATTAGCGGAAAAGAGGCTCTATTATATCACAATAATTATGAAACAGTGGAAAGTGAATAAATGTAATTTTACAGATCTAAATTTTAATCTTAGACTAACATTTCTCATATTATTGGAGTTTTACATCTTTTTAAAGCTGCTGTTGATGTTCAGCAGTGTCACTGTTCACCCACCTGTTTCTGCTCCATTATGAAATTACATATATTGCATTAAATATTGTTTAAAATTGTTAGCAAATGGAATACAAATATGCATTAAAGTTAGACATTTCAAAAACATCAAAGCCATGCAAAATAATGATTTTATCCGAACCTTCCAGAGCTATGATAATAAAGTTGTGAATAAATCACCACTTTTTAAAATAACAAAGAAAACTCAACACTTGAAAATAGTTCCACATAGCAAGTTAGTTCAAAATACATCTTTAATCAGCATCATAAACTACAGATATTTGACAAAATCGGCCTCTAACCAAAAGGAATGCAATAAAAGTCAAATGGTGTAACCGGTTACACCATTTGACATTTCAATTTAAATTTAACCGGCATTATGATGGATGACTGTGTGAGCACATGGCCTTGGTGTGAAGAGTTCAAACACTTTTTTTTTTTTTAAATAAACACTTATTTTTACAATTATTATGAATGATGGATGTTTTTCTGGGGTCCATCATTTCTCAGAGCCCAAGGTGACCTGTGCAGTTTCTTGCTTGTTCAAACCAGCAGCTCCCAGCTCACATGTTCAGTTAGAAATGTCTTGCACTCAGGTAACCCTGAAGGTCCACCTGGAGTTGTTTCCAGTTTATACATTCACCGGCCACTTCATTAGGTACCCCTGTTCAACTGCGAAAAGAATAAAATGGCTAATCGGCCGATCACGTGGCACAAACGCAATACATTTATGTATATAGGCACAATGAACAAGTGGATCTGCCACAGTTCAAGCATTAGAATGGGGTAGAAAGGTGGGTTTAAGTGACTTTCACACAAACTGCTGATCTACTGGGATTTTCATGCACAACCATCTCTAGAGTCTCCATAGAAGGCACTGAAAAAGAAGAAACGGCGGCGGTTCTCTGCTCAGAGAAGAATGGCCAGACTGGTTCAAGCTGATTAAAAAGGCACCAGTAATTCAAGTAGCCACTTGATACAACCAGGATATGCTAAAAGCATATTTGAATGCACAACACAGACGGGCTACAGCAGCATAAAACCGCACCGGGTGCCACGCCCTGTCAGTTAAGAACAGGAACCTGAGGACACGGGCTCACCAAAACTAGACTGCGGAAGATTGGAAAAATGTTGCTTGATCTGAGATTGTCGATTTCTGCCGCCACGTTCAGACGGTCGGATCAGAATTTGGACGCATTGGTCATAGAAAGCAGGTGCTTGTAGGAACGGTTCAGATTGGTGGCGGCGGTGGTCTAATGGTGTGGAAACTCCGTGACGCTGCCATGTCAAGGTGGACCGAAACCTCTGAGGAATGTTTCCAGCAGCTTGTTGATTCTGTGCCACGAAGAATAAAAGATTAAGTTCACTTTTTACAATCTGAGTCTCATAACAGGTGTCATATTAACCATGTCAACAATCACTTTCCACTTATGATTATAAACATTAAATACAGCTGAAGATGACCAACTTAACCCTGAATTATGCCAGTTAGCCCGTCAGAAGTTCTTAAAAGTAATTCCATCTTCTTTTTTTTTTTTGGAATCTTCTGGAATCTTCCATGCTGTTTGAATAGGCATTCAGCCTGGTGTGTGTGTGTAACTTGTCTAAAACTTTATTTGCAACACATTTTCATATGTCTGTCAACCTCTACTGGACTGCTTGTGAGATGTAATTAATGGTGATTGTTTCCCCACACTGACGATGACATTACTGGCGCTCACTTCCTGTCATTATTGTAACATGTCGCTGGGAGAGTGACTTTATGTTTGCACGCTCAGGTAAGAAACCAAAACCTGCTGTGTCAACAGAGCAAGACCGGGTGGGGAATGTCCGCTTTTCTCACTGCCAACGGATGTAACTCTCCGCGGTGAAGCAAAATTGTCTTCAATAGTCAGCAACAAGTTGGTGTGAAAACAATGAGTCGGTACTTTCAGGGGTCACTGGCTCCAAAGTGGATCCACGTTCCCACAAACCCACTGATGGAAGTGAAATCAACCAGATATTTGTGGTTGCTGTGCTAAGAATTATTAAAAGGCCACCACCCAACAAACAAATTCCACGTACGAGCATAAACTAGAAACTTGTTCTACATAGTGATGTAAACTCGTTGCGGTAAAAGGCTGTTCCAGTTGCCTGTGCCCAAGACTTTTTTTTAATTTTAATTATTTTAAATTACACAGTTGTTTATGGTGGAGCAAAGTGATTTTTGACTTCTTTATATGACTGATATAAAAATAAGCATGTTGGTTTGTAAGGTTGACTATCAGTCTTGAAGTTAAGGTCAGAAAGACTCCATCAGCCCCACTAACTGTATTATTTTATCGTAAACTGTCTATAGACTCCAAACATCAGTTAAGAAATAACTGATAAATTCTGTTGAATATATATACTGAACAAAACTTCCAACGCAACACTCAAACTGTGTTAATATTCCATATATTTCCCATAAAATCCCGGTAATTCATGGTGGATTTAGTGTCTAAAGGCCACAGAAGATGTAAAGTTTCTGTTAGTTTTCAATATTTATGCCTCGTTCCACTTGATTGAGCACCAACTAAAGTTGCTGTGGCCGACACAGGTTGAGTTGAGAAAATTGCTCAACTCATCTCAAAATTGTCAATAAATTGCAACAACGATGCCGGTATTAATTACCAGTTTTTGTTGTCTTTCAACGACACATGACCATGACACGGCTGGGACAGAATCAGAGGGACCGAGCCATTGGTCTGCTGGTTTCTGGAATGTCACAGAGACGGGTCGCAAGGACATTCCAAGTTAACGTTTGCACTGTCTCCCGTCTATGGAGACGATATAATGAGACCGGCACCACGAGCGACCGATCCATGTGCTCCTAGCCCACGTGTCACCACCCCTCAGCAGGACCGACACATCCGTCTGCACAACATCTTCACCATCGTTTTTGTCCTGCTACAGTCGCTGCTGCTGAGACCAGAGGTCGTCACCAGAACCCAATCAGTGCCCAAACAGTTCACCGTCGGCTACGAGAGGCCAGCCTGCAGATCCGACGTCCCCATCGTGGATTGGTGTTTGACACCTGCTCGTCGCTGGGCCCATCTGGAATGGACACGGGCGCATCTGGGCTGGAACGCTCTCAGATGGAACAGGGTATTGTTTTCAGGCGGGTCACGTTTCAAGTTGAGCGTCACTGACGGCAGAAGGCACGTACAGCGAAGACGAGGGGAACGTTATGCAGCGTGACGGCTGGATAACCAGTGATGGTTTGGGCAGGAATCAGCAGCAGACGCCAAACAGAACTGGTTGCGATCGATGGAAACCTAAAGGCGGCACGTTACCGTGATCAGATTCTGGCACCAGTTGTTGTCCCACTGTGGGATATTCTGGATCGTCGGGTGAGGGGACTTGATCCAGAACCAACCACAGCACGACGACTTTCACCCAGGCTGAAATCCGACAGCTGACTGACTCTATGCCACGCCGAATTCAAGCGGTACATGATGCCCCTGGTGGCCATACGAGGTACTGAGATTTGTTGATCTGGAATGTCATTGGCAATGGGCAGTGAGTAAATGAACTGTAAGCTTATGGAAGTTTAATTTAGTTGTTATCCTTTAACTTGAACGCTCCTCTGGGGATCCTGGACGTGAAAATCAATGTGAGAAACGTTCTTGAAGGATTGCGTTGCTTTGAATAAATCCAAGTGTTGCGTTGGATGTTTTGTTCAGTATAGTTGAAACCTTTGACGTCATTGTGTTCTGTCGTTATTTAGTTGATGATTCCTGCTCCTGTATTAAAACACACAAGGACAAAGGTAACTGATAAGATGGCGAGGACGTTGGACTCGGACAGTTTTGGGAGGGGCATTCAGTGAAAGGGGAAAGGTTTTACAGCTGAAGATTGTGAATAAAATCCGCCAGCCTTACCTGCCGCACCTGTTGTCTGTTAAATCCAAATTTAAGTCTATATAGTTGATTGATTTTATTTAGTAAGATGATGTGCAAAATACAGATATAAAGTCCACATTAAAATACTCGGATGGCACAATAAAGTGTAAGCACATATTTCCTTTGTGGTCTGTATGTAAGTGAGTTATAAAACTGACGGGTGGTGTTTGACATGATATTGGTTTGTGGGTTATGTGAATATTCATCTTTTGACCAGAAAATACTGTAGCGGAGACGAGTCGTTCTGGGCTATTTTTGTAAAACGGGCAGCTTAAATAGGCGAACTGAAACAGACTAAAGAACTCTGGTGTTTTCAAGACTATT
>OMMV01233209.1:0-12099 GCA_900302635.1 Chatrabus melanurus | reverse complement strand
TGCAGTCAATATCCCCTTTCCCACCAAATTTCATCAAAATCGGTCCATTAGTTTTCGAGATATCCTGTTAACAGTCAGACAAACAGGATCTCAGATCCGGAATATAATCTGGATCACCTCCAAAATTTAATGGGTTCTTTCTGCAGTCAATATCCCCTTTCCCACCAAATTTCATCAAAATCGGTCCATTAGTTTTCGAGATATCCTGTTAACAGACAGACAGACAGACAAACAGACAAACACATGGAGGTGATTACATAACCCCGCTGTTGGCGGGGTAATAATAATATATTGTAGTAGAGTCAATAGACTCAATAATATAGAGTCAATAATATATTGTAGTAGCGTCAATAGACTCAATAATATAGAGTCAATAATATCTTGAGTTTGTGATCATTTCTCTAGAACCAAGGTTTGAAGGTTGTTTTTGCATAATTTGAGGGTGCTCTGAAATGAAATTGGGTGACCCTCGCAAAAGTGTGGGCTAACTCCACCAGGTGGCCAAATCCAAGATTGCCGCCACTGAAATAGGAAAATAACACTTTGTCACTTCCAGATGTCACAATAAGGTGTTCTTGGTGTCTAAATATAGGTTTTAGGGGTGGACAATTTCATTTCTAGACACAGATTTAATGTTGTTTTTTTTTTAGATCATCGCAGCTTCAATATAGCTTCCTCCAGCTGATGTATCATATATTAGTGTACTCTCATTTTTGCGGTGGCCTCATGGAAGCCAATTCTGTCCTTGAATTCTTTCTGTAGCATTTCTTTAATATTACTCGACTTTCTGCCACATGTGTCGAAGCCAAAATTTCTCAACAAGTTATTTTAGTCACCAAGAAGCCCTTGCAGCGTCCTGAGCTCATGTTGCTCAAAAATAACTGAGTGAACATGTTGAAAGAACATTTCCTTCACTTCTGATAGACTATACTTGCTGCAAGCGAAGCATCTCGGATTATACAGTCCTGCACAAATGTTTATTACTTTTTCTGAAATAACTATCTAAAAAAAACATGAAATCTGTGTCTAGAAATGAAATTGTCCACCCCTAAAACCTATATTTAGACACCAAGAACACCTTATTGTGACATCTGGAAGTGACAAAGTGGTATTTTCCTATATCAGTGGTGGTCATCTTGGATTTGGCCACCTGGTGGAGTTAGCCCACACTTTGGCGAGGGTCACCCAATTTCAATTTAGAGAGCACCCTCAAATTATGCAAAAACAACCTTCAAACCTTGGTTCTAGAGAAATGATCACAAACTCGTATATTATTGACTCTACTATGTGGTGGAAGGAAATTAGCCCACTAATGTTTGGTAAGGACCTCCCAGAGGGTCAGTAGCACCCCTACTGTCACTGTATTATTTTGGAATTCTGGTCCTCAGTTTCCAACTTTTGATTTTTTTTTAATAATATGAGATATGAACTTTATATCTTTTTTTATTCATCCAGCGCAGGTTGAACATACAGAACAGATGGATAACAGAAGAACTTTTGCAACAGGATCCTTCTTCTAATCAAATTCAATTGAAGTCCTGCATCAAAAGCTCGTTAGACTTCATTGACATAAACCACATAAATCCAAAATGAGCCGATTCAGGCCTAAACTATTCTTTTAGCAGGAGAGTTTCGACATGCACAATCAGGGAACCGTGACTGTCCAGCCATGTTTAACCGTGAAAGGCGGATTAAAACAGATTTTTCACGATGACTCCGTTAATGCATGCAGAGATCTCTCTGGACTGTGGCTCCACTGGTTTACATCCAGAGCTAAAACACTAATAAAGGTGAAGCCAGTGACACAATGTGACATGCATGAGCCACACATTAAGGAACAAAGACCAGACAGAAATTAAAAAGACAGAATCTCACACTGCGTGGCTCAAAAAGAGCGTACACACTTCACGAAATAAAGACTCAAAATTAGTGGATTGATATAGTTACGGTTCAAATAAATAAAACAGTGAAACGATTAGTTTTTGAAAAGTTTAGTTTTTGAACCCCTTGTTGCTCAGATGCAAAGGAAATAGCCAATACACCAGGGGGCGCTACAGGTCCTGCTGGACTGCACAACCAGCAGCTCTGGATGCTTTTATTTTGTTTTAATGGTATTAAGTGTTTTAAAAAAAAGTATGGCTAATTTATATCACCATTTCAGAAAGTATGCTCTTTTGATGCACAACATGATCTAAATTAAATTTAAAAACTATCATGCTTCATTTCTCATTGGTTGAACTGAGTTCAAAGAAATCTTCAGTGAATTGGAAATGTTCTTGTATCCAGAGTATGACTTGTCTGACGCCAAATGGCTGGAAATGATTTCATTATTTCATTGTGTCCTATTAAAGAGGGCGTGTTCTTCTTCAGTCCAATATTTAGTGTTTTATATTTATATTTAAGTTAAATTGTGTTGTACAGATTTGTATTCACTTTGAAATTAAAAAACGAAATTTTTTTAAATGGTTTTGTACACAGAAGCCTGAAGGTCGTTATTTTGATTTGATGTCACGATAATAAAAAAAAAGCATTTTGTGCAGAAATACTAAAACCTTTTCGTATACAATTGTAACTCTGGCCCAGTGTAGGACACACTTTCTGTAACATGATCGTAACAGCACTTTTACTGTCGCTCAAAGATATAATTACACAGCGTTACACATAAATGAACTGTACCATTTTATTCAGTGTTGTATTTGTGTGTGTGCTTTATCACTTACATTGTTGTTGCTGGCCATGTGGTGCATTTCTCTGGGTATGAGCCAGCATGCGGGTGCCTCAGTGTTCAGGAGCCCAGCGACAAGAAAAGGCCAAGGAGACGCCCTCATATCACCTGGATGCAGCAGATAGATGGTTACGTTTGAGAGGTGGGGATGGACTGGTTCTCTGCCTGAGTGGTTGCCATCCAGGATCCAGGGCTGTTCCATATTGTGGAGGATGCAGTGATGTGCAGCACCGTGGCATTCTCTCAGACCTGATCTGACCAAGGGTCCCAGATTTGGTTCTAGACCCAGCTTATAGAGTTTTTACCTCCGCCAAAGAGGTAATGTTTTCACCTGCATTTGTCTGTTTATTTGTCTGTTAGCAGGATAACTCAAAAAGTAATTAATGCATTTCAATGGAATTTTGGCAAGGACATAATTGACTCAAATTTGGAGGTGATCGGTAATATATTCTGGAAATGAGATCCAGAAGAATGTTTGGCACATAGCAACATTTAACTGAAAAAGTTGTGAGAGCATGCTGATGAAATTTGGTGAGCAGATGGATAATGTCCTAGAAAATGAGGGATTTTATTTTGAATTTGATCCAGAACATATTTTGGATTCAGAAGAAGTTTTAAGCAATATGTCACCTTGGCAGAGGTGTGCACTCTCTGAGTGAATCTAGTTTGTTTGTTTGTTTTTGAAGGATTTGTTTTACTGTCATTATGAAATAATTTTCAGTGTTCTGTCTCCAGTGGCATTGCTTTGACTGCCTTGAAAATTTTGCACACGGGGACTGAAGCCTTGTCTAAATTTGGCCAGATCTTGGTTAAAGGACAGGCTGGAGGGTTTTTAAAGCATTTTTCTTTCCGGATGGGGTTGTCTTCAATAGTTTGGCTTCTGTATCTGGTGATCTGCCAACAGACTTGAAGATTTTACACACGGTAGGGTGTCAGTGTGGCGTGATCTCTCCGTGAGATCAGCCAGATCTGTTTCTGAGAATCATCAATTAAAAATTCTTTTTCCTATTGAGAGAATGGGGACATGGGGCCATTATCAACATTTTGTTTTTTTTAATATCTAATGCAGAAATAAACAAAATCAATCAGAATTTGCAGATCTCACTGGTAAGGATACAGTCTCCAAAGTCTCCAAACCCAATCATTTGAGATTTTCTCTTCTGGGTCTAAAACGAATAAGTCACCGTCTTGGCCCCTCATACCCACCCCTGCTGTAAATGCACCGTGTGACCTCAAATACAGCTCAGCAGCCATCCATGGCAGTTCACCTCAGAAAATCCTTCCTCTGCCCCGTGAGGAGTGCAAAGTGCTCTGATTGGTCAGAGCTAAGATCCAGTCAAGTCGGGGAGCATGTACTGGTGCAACGCTTCGCCGCATCCACGACACCATGGAACCGCCTTGGGTCCTGGATAGCAACCACCCAGGCAGACAACTGGTCCATCCCCACATCTCTAAAACAACCATCTATCTGCCACAGCCAGGTGAAGCATGGACGTCCCCTGGGCCTTTTCCAGCCACGGGGGTCCTCAACACTTAGGCACCTATGTGCTGGATCGTGCACACAGAAACGCGCCACATGGGCAAAATGTCAAAGCTGACACCCCCTCACAATGCAAGTGATACTCCTCATTTTAGTCTCTCTAAAGGGCCTATCACACTGGGCTGCCACATCATGGGAACGGCATTCCCAAGGGAGTCCCCAGAATGCCCCGGCGCATCCGCAGGGATTCCCACGCTCGTCGCGGGTGTCGCAGGGCAGTGCACATGTGTCACGTGAAGTTTGAACATGTCCAAAAAAAAGTCGTGCGATACAGGCACTCCCGAAATACTCCCACAGGCGTCGCAGTGGCGCAAACCCATCTCAAACCCGACCTGAACCGTTCTCCATTTGTGTGGCACATGATACACTCTGCCCCCCTGTGAAGATGTCAGCATCAGGGTCCCTCCAAACCCCCACAATTACAAGACATGTCCACACTGTGTTTTATGAAATAATAATAATAACATACAAGCAGAGTAATAAGATAAATGCATGATAATAACTTACATTTTAGAGGCACACTGTCACCTCGCGAGCTGTCAGACAGGTGACAATAAATGGTGTTCCGTCTGGACATAAAAATAATCCACAATTCATCAACTGCAGGCTTCATCCAACATGAAGTGTTTTGTTTTAACATTATGACATGAAATTATGAGGTATGCATCACATTTATATATACTTTAATATAAATGTGATGCATACTTCATAATTTCATGTCATGTTAATGTTAACGTTAAAAAAACCCTTCATGTTGGATGTAATATGATCTGTCCCACAATACCTGTAGACAGTGGCTTTAATGTGCACTATGCAGCAGGAACAGGTGGACGTTTCTACCGTGTGATGGACTGTAATGTGGAAAGTGGACTTTATTTGTTCATTACACATTTTTAACTGGACTGCACCTCCTGTCAGTCACATCAGAAGCTGGCAGTTTATGAATTGTGGATTATTTTTACATCCAGACGGAATGCCATTTATTGTCACCTCTCTGACAGCTTGCGAGGTGACAAAAAAAATTAAATACAAAATTAAAATATAAATCTTAATGTCTCCAAGCAGACAGAGTGAGGTCCGTCCAGCGGGCAGCGCTGCTTATAAAGTTGATTTTAAACATTGTGGGGATTTCACAATATCCACATCCGTGGGTCACTCATAAAGCCGGTCACGATGGGTGTTTAACGACCCCGTAATGTCTGAGAGCGCGAGCCCGAGGTGGAGAAGCCTGGCTTCTTTTATTTTTTTATTTTTTGTCTTTTTTTTTGTTTTTGTAAAGGTCTGCTTGTGCGTCACAACCACAGTGGCGAGGACATGAATAAACAGAAATTAAGAAGCATAAAGCAGCCAAACTTGCTATGAACCACACATAGTAATAGTACTATATCAGTCAGCTGTGTTTTAGTAAGTTAAACAGCGGGCTATTAATATATGTAATTAAAAGGCACAGCCACGATTGGTTTGACCCATTCAAAACTGGAATTCTGACGCTGTTTCTGGTCCCGATGTCTAGATTGTCACGTATAAATGTTGTCCGAGTGTTGCATGACATTCACGCAAGTGCCCAGCGACATTCCCACATGTCATTCATTCATTCATTCATTCATTCAATCATTCATGTGTTCATTCATGGCACATGAATGTCATTCAAGACTCCCGCGAATGCCGCCCGATATTTGCTCGACATCCAGACGCATTTTTGGCCCGAATATTGCCGAGAGGTCCCACACATGACGAGCTAATGCCGTGTGCATGTACAGCGTCATGCGTGCGCCATCCGCTATTGTGTCGCACCTCCCTATTCAGTGTGAGTCCAAGTGCGACCATGTCACTATTCGCCTATTTCCTCGCAATTTCGTGTCTCTGTCTGGTTGCCACCATCCGCAGCCCAGTGTGATAGGCCCCTAAGTAAGCGCTCATTTGACAAAGTCATTCCAGAGGTACCCAAGGATCCTCTGAAGAGACCTAGTACCAAAGAAAAGACCTAGTACCAAAGGTCTAGAGCTTAAAGCAGTGGGCTTAAGACCAGAGGATCCTTGGTTCAAACCCCTGTCAGACTGGAAAATCACTAAGGGCCCTTGGGCAAGGTCCTTAACCCCCAAGTTGCTCCTGGTGTGCAGTTGAGCGCCTTGCATGGCAACACCCTGACTTGGGTGTGTGTGCATGAATGGGTGAATGTGAGGCATCATTGTAAAGCGCTTTGAGCATCTGCTTCAGATGGAAAAGTGCTATCTAAATGCAGTCCATTTACCATTTACATCCAGTCGTCACCTTAGGTCACTGGTTAGTGTCAAAGTCTCACAACCACACAGTAAGACAGGAAGCACCAGGACCCTAAAGACTTGGACTTTCGTTCTCCTGCAAAGATATTAGCATCGCCAAACACGTCTGTCCAGTGACCTCATGACTCCATAAGCTCTTTCTAGGCATCTCTTGATCTCAAAGGCGGAGGACCCAGAGACATGAATGTCTCTGCAAGTTCAACACTTTCACCACATACAGATACTGTCATGCAAATCTTAAATAAAGAAGCCAATGGATGTCTTTTAAGAGTTTTTAGTGAAGCATGCTTTGATATCAAAGGGTCAGACAGTACAGTCCAAACAGCATTCTGGCCTGACTGACAAAGGATTACTGTCTGAATTCTACTCATAAATGGTTCAGTCACGTACACAGATAATAGAACATCTAATCAGAGGACAGTTGGGACCTCTAATCTAGGTACAGACAGTTACTAGCAGTAACAACCGATTGACGCATTCTTGTAGAATGAGTAGAATGAACCAAGGACATTGAAAGTAAAATGGAACCACTTTTGTGCATTCTTAGCCTTAGCACGTGAGCAATTGTTCCCACACTGAATTACTGAATACAGAAATGAAAAATTAAAATTTTTCCTCTACAATACACTTCTAATGGCTGAGTCCGGGAAGTCATTAAAAGCCTAGATCTTAGTCTTGGTCCAGGACACTTGCAAACCCACACACTCTGATTCCTCACTCTGCTTCTCAAGTGCTGCAATCAGGGTATCCATTGATTCTGCAAAGTCAAGGTCAATAAACCTTTCCTCACCAACAAAAGCACCTAAGTTGTTCCAACCCTGCCCAACATCCAACACTGAACAGTGTAGGAGCCAGAACACACTCCTGATGAACACCAGTTTTCACTGGAAAACCCCAGAGTCTCTGCCTCCGCTCCGTACAGCACTCACAGCGTCTGTGTTTAGACTGGCTATGATGTCCAGCAACTTCTTGGGGATCCCACAAATCCTCAGGATGTCTCAGAGAGCAGTCCGATCAACTGAGTCAAACGCTTTGCAAACATTCACATAGGCTGCAAAGAAGCTCAGGTCCTCTCCCTCTTATTTTGTAGTCGTAACGCGTGCATGAGACTTCTCTTTCATGCAGTTGCGTGGTGAAACTATTGTGTTGCTTCCACGACACAAACGGATCAGCTTTGCTCTGACGTGCTCACAGCACATGTCGAGCCGGCAGCTTCCGGCCTCGTTTCTCCCATGGCTTTACGAAACGAGAAGCTGCAGGAGAAGGAGGTGTCGAATGGCAGTTTGAATGACAGTGTCAGTTTGCGTGACTCACTTTAGACCTTTTACACACTTTGACTGCAACACATGACTGTTTTGTCACCTGAGTGACTCACGGCTCAGATAGTTTCTGTGCAGCTTACATGGCACGTTTTGTGACGGCTTCAGGCCTGAGAAAAGTTGTGGGGTTTAGGAAATGATTCGTGGCTTTGTGGCATCTTTATTTCCTGGTGGATATCAAGAACGTGCACCGATTCTGATGTCATGTTGTCAGATATTGCATAAGATATTCAAACTGTGTTCGATGCTTTAAGCCACCTCATTAAAATAATAAGAGATGCTCATAGAGTGCATATATTCATGCATTACATGTTTTACACTGATTTAAATGAATTCTTTGTGATTCAGTGACACCATAACATGTGGTTCTGTGTGGCCTTGACATTTGATCAATTCTGTCCAAAACTGAACCATTTTATCCTCGACTAACAAACAACCACTATGTTTAATCCATATCGGCTCCAAACTGTTTCAGTTAAACAGTTATAACCTTGAGTTTGACCTTTCAGCGTCAAAGGTTGTGTCCAAAAGAAAGGCAGTATATACTTTATATTAGTGTTTAATAATAACCAAAGGTGTATCTTTAACTAATTGCTCAAAATAGACATTCTAAATATCTCCAGCATGTCATCATTGGGACAAAATTTTGACCTTGACTTTCAATGAATTTTTTAAAAAGTCAAATCAATTTGTCCTTGGCTGTCCTTCAATGATTCCACCAAATTTAGTCTAAATTGGATCAAAACTCTTATCTCCTTTACACACCTTTGGATGGACACACAGGACCGAAAACAACACACCGGCATGCACTGCCGTGCACGGGCGTAATGACTAAACATACAGGATATTATATTCTGTCTGTGACTCAGAAGCAAAAGAATGTTACAGGCTATCTCAGAAAATCAGAGAATCACTTCAGAAACAAAGGCAGAGGGAACATGAGTTTGGTTTGTGGAGACTTTTTCCTTCTGTAAAATGGGCAGCATCGACTAAACATCTAAACGCAACCAATCTTTGTGATTTCTTTTTCACCTCAAAAGTCTGTCTGCGACGCACATTCACGATGTTACAATTCTAATCCCATATAGATTAATAGGTTATATTGCCCAAAATCGTTGAGCTACATTGTACAGTTAAATATAGTTGAAGTTTCATGTTAAACTTCCTTCCCATAATTCTGTGTCTGTGTGTGTCGAAACTTCCTTACTATTAGTACTTACTATTTAGGCCTGGTTACATCTTATTTTAGACTTCTGTGCAACAGAGGTTCACATCTAGGGCCCTATCTTCCACCCGGCACAAAGCAGAGCACAACATAATGGTCGTGTCATTGATAGTTTCAAACCAACGCTATTGTCACCTTCACGCCTCGCGACCACGTTGTGTAAATATCAAATGTACTTGTGCTCATCTGTGCACCCGTGGGCTTGTTGGTCTTAAAAAGAGGCGTGGTCAGGCGCAGTGTTGGTATGGAGTGTATTTATACAACGCAATATACAGACAATCAGTGGTGGCCTTGGTGACCACCACAGGCTTCGGAAATGAAAGAAACTGTCAAACAAGCTCATTTCAAGCTACGTCTAATTTCAAAACAACGCCTGCTCTGAATTTCCATCATGCATGTGATGACAAGTTGAGAGAATTTATTGTTTTTGAGTTATCGTGTTAACAAACCAGAAGGGATGGACTCGCTAATTTACTGAATTTAACAGGCCTTTTTCCAAAGCCTAGGAAGAATCCATACGTGGCTGTTCATGTTTCAATGGTCAGATATAGTCCATTGCTTTCAAAGGGGAATAAAAGTGTCAGTTTCAGAAACATTTAAGTAATCTGCTCTGTTGTTCAACAAAATCATTGTTACTTTTGATAAGTTCCAGTTAGCGCTATCTTTCATAAATATGCTGCCTGTGGTAGTACTACTGTAGCTATTAATCTTAACAAGAGCAACAAATTGTCTACTTGTCCAAGTCTTAGAGAGGTGACCTTGGTTACCAGGTTTCACCTTTGTCAAAATATTGTGTATATAAGGTTTCTGAAACACAGCCCCCTGGTGGCCACAGTTAGAATTGCAATGCGCCCAACATCAAACTTGTCCAAAGTCTTAGTGAGGTGACCTTGTTTACCATGTTTCACCTGGATATATGACATCTTTGTCAAGATATCACATACACAAGGTTCAAAGACTCTGTGCCCTGGTGGCCACAATTAGAATTAAAACATGCCTAGTGTTGAACTTGTCCGAGGTCTTAGTGAGGTGAACTTTTGTATCAAGTTTCACCTTGATACATGAAGTCTTTGTCAAGATATCATGTACACAATGACCACATGGACACACAGATGGACAGACACATAGACACATGCACAGACAGGCACACACACAGAGTGAAGGAGTTCCTAAATCTTGTCTGCCTTCAGCAATGCAGGTAAAAACAAGCAAAGGTGAAGTCTGTAATTAAATATGCATCATATCATCCAATTGCCAAAGACCCCACAACAACAGGAGACCTAACAGGTGTGTGTGAGAGTGGGAGTGATACAAGTAAAAACTGCCTTTTAAAAGCACCTTGACTGGACCCCGTTACATCACAAAAACCAGAATGGCTGTACCTGATGGGATACGGAGGAGATCAGCTGGATGCAGATGGAGGAGGTAATGCAGGAATGAGGTGCTCAACTGCTTCACCTCAGGGAGCTTTGGTGGCTGCTCCCATAAATGATCTGGTGGGTTAGGGTTTTAACCCAACCCTACCCTAACCCTAACCCTAACCCTTCACCTCAGGGAGCTTTGGTGGCTGCTCCCATAAATGATCTGGTGGGTTAGGGTTAGGGTTTTAACCCTACCCTAATGTGAAGACCATTGTTGCCCATGAATGTGATCTAGCGCACAGTTTGATGAAGTAATGCGCCGGTATAGCGTGCAATGTGATGACATAATACACTGTATGATGTGTGCAAAAGCAACCGTAGGATAGCTGTAGACACCGTATCACGCTTGTAGTATAACTTTAGCACAGGCGTGGCACTTCCGGGATACCTCCCAGTGATGCTAGAGCATGTGCAAAAACGTAACGGGCTCCACGGAAATGCAAGGGTTTACCAAAGCATGTCAAAGGTCACGACAGCCACCGAGCCATTTCTTGGATTTTGAAAAAAAATCACCTCAGTGTCTGTGAGCTGTTTTTGATGCTTAATGCACGCAGGCAGAATGTGATCGCTGGTGACTTAGCAAAAATATTCATAAAGGTACCATATAATGAGTTTATGAGTCAGTAATTGCTGGGAAGGGGAAAGCCCTAGGCAGACGTCACAGGGTGAAGAAACGACAGCGTTATCAAAGGGAACAGTTAGGGTCATTCAGAAATGTAGAATTTCACTGGTTGCAGATGGAATGTTGCTGATATGGGATATTTTTAGCTCTTCGGTCTGTGCCAACAATTACTACTGGAAAAGCCGGAATGCTGTTATCCAGCAGAACGGACGGTAAATGTGATATCAGAAATTTTCTGTGATATTGTGACACTCTGGAGTTTCACAAGCTCTGCTGGATGAGGATGTGGTAATATTAATAATAGATGAGCATCATTTTTGTAGACATGGTCAAGACACTTCTCGCTTTTCCGACACAGTTCCTTATTTGTTCGGACCCTGAGATGTTCCCTTTTTCTCTCGGGGTTATGATGGCTCCGATCTGGTTTGTTTTCAGTTCTGCTGTCAAACACACTTTCTGTTTTTTACTGTCTATAATAACTTTATAGTGTTGTGCAGCCACGCCGATCTCTACATACCTAATCCCTTCAGCTCTCACAAGTTAATCCTTTATCTCCCAGTGAAAATTTAGTTTGCAATGTCTCTTCCTCCCAGGTCCTCTTTACTTGCCTCTGTAACAACGCCCACACTCAACTCCCCAGCAGCGCCCAGTACAAGTAAATGGGACTTGGATATCAGCATCAGTGTAACTGTGATGGTTGTGGAGAAAAACCTGTTTTTCCGGTGATCTCTAAGGGAAGGGGATGCCTGGAATGTGCATGGTTTTCCCCATCAGTCACCCTTCCCTGACACATGTAAATGATCTGTGGTCCACCTCCCGACCCCAGGGAGGGTAGGGTTTCAATCACCGTTATCGGTAAAAATAATTAAGAGCTGGGATAAACAGAGATACACTGTAAAAAAAAATTGTAATATAACAGAATTTTACTGTTTATTTTACAGATTTTTTCTGTATTTTTAAAATAC